>JAAOAR010000463.1:0-11404 GCA_013395995.1 Fusarium pseudoanthophilum | reverse complement strand
CTCCTCCTCCTCCTCCTCCAGCTCCCCAAAATCATCCCCATGTTCTCCTATTTCAGATCCTCAGAATAGCCACAGAACCTTTCAAAATCTCCTGCCAATCCCGGAATCATAAACAACCAGTGATCGACGAGTATAAAAGAACGCTCTTCTTTTATAGAAAGTTATTTCGGAGGCTCTCCCAGGCTTGACACGAAGGCTGATGGACATTGTTCGATCAGATCGATGACAAGCAGAAATGCAGGATTATCTTGAATCAAACATATGAGCTGCTGTCTAGATGTTAGATGTTTCTAGGACTTGGCTAGCTTTAGAATACAAGCGACACACACGATAGTATCAGAGCTTGGTCATTTGCGAGCCGAACAAGGCTTAAGGTATGGGTTCATTTCATGATAGAATAATGAATTAATAGTAACCAAGCTTCTGAAATGGCAAAACGCCTTTTCTATCATGTCTTAGCTCTCATCTCAAAGTTATTCCTCCTTCTTATCCAAAAAAAAGCGCGCATCGAACTGACATTACCCATCTATCAGCAAGCCTATGGAAACGCTGCTCCCTGATAGATAGCTGTTTACCTAACTCTCTGGGGCTTGTGACAAAGGCCGATGGGCATTGGTCCATTGTTTCGATAATTAGAAGAAGCAATAATGTTCGGTACCAAATATCAGACCCAACCGAAGGCATCGTGGTAGGAAGATGTTCCCCATGTTTTCCGAAGGATTTGGCGGCGAATTCGCCGAAGATACCACCGTAGGAGTCGGGATATTTAGCTCTATATAGAGGCACCAATTGAGGGCCTAAAGAAAAGCATTCGACCATGCGTTGGTAGACGGCATTCATCTCAAAGATCAAGTGTTGCTCTGATGTGAACAGCGGATCCCGCAAGTATTCGTCAGGTTCAAACGCCGTAATCGGTTCCTTAATCTTGGGATATGTCACAAGTTCCAATATGCAACTGAACATGTCGTAGTCCAGCTCTTTGCGGAGGGCTTTCCAGGTTTTCAGTAATTTGCTCGTGTGGAGCTGGTGCCTGAAAACGGGTGATGCTTGACAGAGATCTTTGAGAACATCCTCGGCAACTAAATGTGATATAATCCTTTCCCGTATTTCTGAAGGAAGTAGTTCGAAGGGGTCCATTATGAGAATTTCGAGTCGCAGTTGTAGTATGTATGAATGGTTGATCGGATCTTGTGATGGTTCAGAAATTAGGAGTTGTTGGTTGGAATCTTTGCGGGCGGGGCGCGATTTTATAGGCAGAAGAGGAATATATTAGCTTTTGTGGCCCACAAAGAATAGGCTGCCAAAGTTTGGGGACGCGTCTGAGGCGTGTGATGTGAGCCATCAGCTGTGGCCGTGGGAACTATCAACTCAAAAAGTCACACAAAACTTGACTTCGGCAGGAAACTACTTTCTTCTCGCGGTACCTTTTCGTGGAACTGGAATATGACCCACAGTTGTGATTGGTGGTATATGTAGTGCGTTATCGAATTCTTTGTTGCGAGCACAGGGTCTCGCCACCATAAAAAGCTTGAACCACGTAGCTCAAAGTGCTGTGCTGGATCTCATCTTCCGTGATTATGAGGTCCATGAATAAACTTTAAGAGAAGTTCGACTTCGTTTTGATGGCCTAGTCCCCACCGGAACCCGCATGGCATTCTTTATTATCAGTGCCATAAGATGTTCAGAGGTAAATAGAGAAGCTGTGGGCCATAAGCTGTGACCATTAATTACCAGTAGCATTTCTAGCACGGCAACTTTGCCTGGTGTGGAGGAATTCAGAATATCAATAAGTTGATTGATACTTAAACCTTATGACTTCTCAACGAGACATATCAAGCCACCACACTCGAAAATCCCAATAAGCTTTAGCTTTTGGAAGGCAATATGCGCACANNTGTCGACCTATCGAGCTCGGTACTGCCATAAGCATTCTAACAGGCGCAAATCTTATTGTGAGCTTCATCTGGGCCTCAAAAGTCCCTCATTTTGATGCTCAATTCATGGCACCCAGGATCCTACTGCAGTTCCTGTCATTGGCTGGTTCATCATCCAAAGTTCACATGGATGGCGGTGAACAGCCTCATATAAATCGAGCACGGCAGCTCTCTTTGGCCCCACGGCTTCCAGGACGGTTCCTCAGACGCTATACGCTATGCTCCTGACTGGCTAAGCTCGCTCAGTGCGTCTTATAACTCCAAATTGGGCCATACATGGTGTTGCAGAAGAAACACCTGTCTATATTAACGAATCTGCGCACCGGATTCGTGTCTGGCCACTTGCCAACTTAGTGCTGAAGTCCGTGATCAATCGAGCCATGGTTTTTTGTACCAAATTCCGGTTGAATGCCAGGGTGCCAAGTTGACAAGTTATGTGATCAACCTCCAGATTCGAAAAGAATATTTAAGCCTCCATTGAAGTGAGTACGAAAAAAAAAAAAAAAAAAACGCGCCTTTATGATGCCGCAATCATTTAAACATAGCTCAAGTGTAAGCGCAACACCCTGATGATCTTAATAAAGACAAGTCTTTGAACTAGTTTGTAAAAAGACCGTCATACCCTACAGAAGTGTCGTGAGTCGGCGATTTCTTCTTTCAGGCTGCCTTGTAGCCGACGCCAAGAACATCGCTTCAGCTAGGATCCGCAGCCCTGTCACTTTAGCTCCCCAAGCCAAACACTCGTTGGCTGATTCCTATGATCCTAGCAAGCATTGAGGCACAGATCCCTGTATGATGCCTAAATCGTTCCATAATTAACCCAAGGACAACCAACGAGAGTCTAGATTGTCCTCGTGTAAATTAAACCGGCCGCTGATGACGGAAACATAAACACCACTTCATTCCCGGCCCCAACGGTTCCCTCTTGTTCCTTGACGCCATTCACTCTTTTGCCATGGCGACGTTCAGTTTATTACATGCCACTCTTCTTTTCTGGGTGGCTCTGGCAGCTGCCCAGGGTTCCGACCTGAAGGCTCTCAAACATAAGGGCTGCTATTGGTCGAGACCGACGAATTTTGTGGTTGGTGGATTTTCGAGGACCGAGGTTCAGCGCCAGACATGTCTCGACAATTGTACCCGACGCGGTCAGCAATGGATTGCGTTCGGTTCTCTCAAATGCTTCTGCGGTAAAACCCCCCCGAGCTATCATCAAGTCGAAAATAACCGCTGCAATGCGCAGTGTATCGGTATCTTGGATGGTGACTGCATCAAGCAGCCAAAAAACAACTATGCCTTCGAGGAGGAGGACGAACTTTACGCCGTTTTCTCCATCCCTTCCACCGCCAATGACGAAACAAATCGATTGTCATCGCACCACAGACAGGGGCCCTCTATTCAAACAACCGAATCCAAGCAGCTCGCGACAAACCGAGGCGAGGTTGGCAAGATCACGGCGCAGGGATGCTATCATATCTCAGGCCATTCGTCAATGCTCATGAAGGTAGTGATTAGAGACGATGACTCTCGCCGTGAATGCGCCAAGATCTGCGCTCAAGATGGAAAACCTCTTGCTCTGATCAGTGGAATCGATTGCTCCTGCGGTACCATGTATCCTGCAAGAGATGCCACTGTTGGTTCTGATAAGTGCTACATGCCATGTTTGAGCGACGGTGATGATAGATGTCAGCGCGATTCGGAGCACAACCCAGCTCGTCATGACCCTTATACTGCCGTTTATGACACCGGCCTTGGCCTTAATATCGAGACGCTGCCTTCCATCGATACTGAGCTACCAAGCTCCAAGAAAACATCTGTCAAGCATACTGAGCCAAATGGTCATCCCGGACAGGCTTGTTACAGCAGAGTACCCCCAAGTCCCGTGTACAACTTGTTTGCGGGCAATACTCCTATGCTATGTCATCGCTTCTGTCAGCGAAAGGGCCTTATGTATGCGATGACCTGGGATCAGATCTGCTACTGCAACAACGAATACCCCGATAAGAAAGACGAACTTCCAGATTCTCAGTGTAATATCCAGTGTCCCGGAACACATCTTTTCAAGTGCGGTGGCGGCAGCAGTGCGTTCAGTGTTTACAACCTCGGCCGCGAGAGGAGGCCTGCCATCAAGCCTGAACCTATCAGACAGATTGAGCGATGCTTCTACGATATCCCAAGGACCGCAAGCCGCATACCCCTAGACGCAGGTGCAGTCTCAAGGTTACCCTCGTCCTGTATCGACTCGTGCAAAGCCGCAGGAAGAGGTGTTGCATTCATCAAAGGCTCGCAATGTCACTGTGCCCAAGGTTATCCTCGCTTCAGCTCCACAACAGACCTTCGCGAATGTCAGATTCCTTGCTCTGGCGATTCTAAGTTCTCTTGTGGAGGCTACGGTGTCACTGCAGACACTTTCTCAGGATACAGGACTGGCTACTCAGAAGGGACACACCGCATCCAGCACGAATCTAACAACAGGGCGCATGTACAAAGGCCTTATGAGGAGCCCAGCTTAGGCTATGTCACATCGCATGGCTGCTACAATATGCAATCTGCCACCTTGACACGCAAGAAGCTTGAGGGCAGGAACACCCTTGAACAATGCGCTCGCTATTGTCAGCGTGAGGATAAACCGGTCGCAGCTGTCCAGCGTGGCTGGTGCCTGTGCTCTGATACGTATCCTGCGAAGAGCGCACGGGTTGATGATAGTCAGTGTGCGAGCTGGTGCCCTGGTTGGTCTCGTGACGCTTGCGGCGGAAGAAGAACCTGGAGTGTTGTGAATACGGGAATAAGCACTGACGTCGCGGACGATGATGCCAAGGCTGTAGAAGCCGAGCGACCTTCCAAGATGCCGAATCGTCCGGCAGAGTTGGGACTGTCTAAGCTAAAGCTCCACGGCTGCTTCAAGCTTCCTGACTTCACCTCTTCGTATCCTCCACGCGTCAATATCAGGGGACCTTATCGAAGCTCCAACGGAGATTCTTGCAATCGCCAGTGCACCATCAAGGGATATTCCGTCGCACTTCGCCATGGATCCAGATGCTTCTGTTCCAACAAGGTTCCCGAGGAATCTGCGCGAGTTGCCGACGACAAATGTTGGTTTACTTCCATTTTCGACACACGCGAGCAGTGTGGCGGACCAGATGATGCTTACTCTGTGTACCGCCTTGGTTCCGACTCATCGGATACAAAGGAAAAGGAGGTTCTGAAGGGCGACAACCCTAGCAACTCTCCTGTAAAGAGACCACAGTGCCTGCATCACGGGGTGGAGCGCATCTACGAGGCTTCATCATCGGCCATCACTAAGATGGGCGAGCTTGCTCAGAATGCCCGAGAGGGCTTGGCTGGATTCCTTGACAAGGCTCAAGATGTCTTCGACGCTGGTCTTTGGAGAGTGATGGTTGCGTTTTCAGATGTTATGTATAATTTGGGATGGAGATCGAGCTCAGGTGATGTTGATCTATAGAATATAGCCATATATAGTTTCTTATGTTATTTCACGAATTTGAACTTTTCATACGGTCTGCCTGTCAATATTTTACCGAGGGTGACGTATTCCCACTGTATGCAAAGAAAGGGCTAACGAGAGTGGCCTACATCGGAACTAAATACATAAATGTATGAAGTGTAGTGGTAGGTGTCCTGTGCCCCTTATGGTGGCACATAAACAACTCTTTCATCACCACCTATAGTGAAGAAGAGAACAGTGCATCCATCTGGCACTGCATTTTCCATATCGTAGGAGAATTGCTGAGACTTAGCATCGGCAAGATTCTGTACAGCTATGGTGGCTGATTTCCCTCCATTGGATTGGAAGTAACGCATGAAAACTGACTCGGGGTTCGAAAGATCGTAAGCCCTGAGAATGACCATGAAATGAGTGACGACATCGTCCGCATCCACAACACACCAGTCGATATTGACAGCACGATAGTCAGCATCATCGTAAACTCTGTAGGTGATTTCGTAGCCAGCGCTCCCCTGGATTCGCAAGTTATCCCAGTAAGCCGCGATGGCCACCGATGGCAGGGCATTATCTGGGAATGGGTTGTTGGAGGATTGTGCGATAGAGTTGTCAAACAAGCTGATCAACCCGTTAACACCGACGTAGATGGTTTCACTGGACTCGGTGTATAGTCCAACTGGGAACGGAAGAGTAAGCTCCTCGACTCCATCTTCGTTGTCTTGGTCACCGCTGAATAATACTGTTGGGTTGATGAGATAGGACTCGCACGCACGAGACGGCGGACTAGTGGTAGTGGTAGTCTCGGCTTCTGAGGTTGTTGTAGAGATTTCTGTTGTTATGTCCGACGTACTCGCAAATTCAAAAGTTGCTGTAGTAATCCTAATCTCAGTGCTAATGGCAGTTTCAGTACTAATGACAGTTTCAGTACTGATGGTAGTCTCAATGCTAATTGTAGTCTCCATGTCGATAGTCGGCTCTATACCGACGGTAGTACCGGTGCCGGAAGTGCTAACATTAGACTCCGAGGTAGGAGTATCTATCTCAGACTCTGTCGATGTTGTCACCTCGGGGACGCTGGATGCTGGTGATTCTGAAGATGGCGCGTCAGTGGGCAAAGCAATATTTGTCGTTGCTTCGTCTGACGGTGTGAATGTAACACCAGGAATGTTTGTGAAAGAAAAGCCTTCAGATGTCTCAATTGGTACAGTGGGAAAGGCGATTGTTGAAGTATTAGAAAAGCGAAAAGAGCTTGTTTGTGCAGGTCGTGTTTGTGTAGGTGCTAGAGACGGAGGAACAGGAGTTGTCAAGTCCACGAGCGACGTGGTGTCGGATGGGTCAGTAGAAACAACAGTAATCGGTGTACTGAAGGGAAGAGATGTGGCCACGGAGTCCACTGTAGGTTGCATGGTCTGGAGATTGGTTGACGTAGGAGCAGCGCTTGTAGACGCTTGTCCATCTTCGCATTCATCGACTATCGTCAACAATTAGCTTCAGGTGATACTCAAGGCACTGAGAACTATACCTCCGACAACAGATAATCTAATTGATACGCAGCCTGGGGGTGCGGACGTAAAGGTTATGTATACCAGACCAGTTCCTGGGCTCTGACAGAAGCCTGCTTCACCACTGGGTAGGCCAGGGCTGCGAAACCGGAGAAATCCACCATCACCAGCAAACGTCGTAGCGACAGCTCCACGGGGCACTGTCGCTTGTTCACCACGCAGTTCCTTGAAGTCTTCACCATTGTAATAGATGGGCCTCCCCCCGTCAAGAAGGCGTCCGTCGGAGAGGCTGAATGCAGAAGCATCTTGGCATACTTCCGAGGTGGAGCCTACAAAGCCCCCAAGCGCTCTCTTGAGACGCCTCCGACTTGAGTTATCAGTGTCTGGAACGATGCGGAAGACAACGAGCTGGTCGTCAGGCCCGGGCGCTATCGTAGGTTCGGAGTTCGCAGTATTCGTATCCGTCGTGGCCGAAGTCACTATTAACTGACTTGAGTCGTCAGAAAGAGACTGGGAAGTCTGGAGAGTCTCAGTCAGGTCGATAGATGGACCTGATCCGGATTCGAATGTGGTAAAAGCTGTCAAGGCAACATCCGAAGTCTGCGATGTGCTGTTCGCGCCATCCATCGGCACAGAACCTGTAACATTCGACAAGACAGGGATGAGGTACGTTGATAAGTACGTAACACAGACTGTATCCGGTTCTTTGACAACATATTGAGCACCGGCCTGTGTGATTAGACCTAAAAGCAGTAGTGAAACGAGTCGTCGTGACATTTTGCGGGTTACCCAGGCGAGTAGCTTACCCGCAGAGGGCGAAAGAGGCGAGGCATCATATTTAATGGCTTTTCTCTGATATCCACCGTAAAGGGAGAATTTACTCCGGCTTGTGATGTGAGGAATGAAAACATCTGGTCGCTCAGGAGTTGAAAGTCGCTAGTCGGTATGTATAGCTGCAAGGGAGCAACAACGGTCGATGTCTCAGCCTGGACCCGACTCAAACTAGGGAGCGCTATGGATCGTATCTGGAGAAAATATGCTTGTTTGTGAAGCGAGACATTGCCTTGTAGTTATTACTGGTTAGTAAACGGGGCTCCTTTTCGACCCTTCCAGGCCCAGTGGCACTGCCTGACTCCCTTCATGTATGTGTTTTTAAGACTCAAATGCGTCGAAGTCGATATATCACATAACGCTCAAGCTGGACCATTCTTCACTGGCCGTTCGTTCTGGATTGAAGTCACGTGTATTAATTAAAATATTTGCATGTTGTTGCAGGGAAAATAGCGAAGCCGGGTGTTTGCATGTCTCGAGAGAGCTTCGACACTTGCGACCGAAACTGAACCAAGTCAGAGTGATATCGTTGCCATCAATTGGGCACCGGGGCCAGTGTTTGAAGAGTGCTATGATATTTACAAGTTCTCCGGTTTTTCAAGAGTCAATAATAATGATAAATGAATTAGCGTGAATATCTATAGCCAGTAAACTCCTGCATCATATCTTTTTTATATCTTTATAGATTCGGTCGGTAAGAACTCAAGGTAGTACACCCATACAATAGCGTTTGATCGGATCCAAATCCCGTAAGTACACATAATCCATGACAGGTAGCTATTAGAAGATTCCGACATCATAGAAATGCAATGTAACCTGCGAAGTGACTACAAACGGGCTCATTGAACATCTGATAGAGTTTTCGGTTATTCTTGCACTTCGTGACCCGTTCCATATCCGATCCGATCTTCTGACAAGAGTCGTTCTCTTTCACCGTCGGCCCATAACTCAACCCTCTTCTCGGCAAAGACTCTACCCTTGACAGTAATGAAGATGGTCAAGATAAGACCTACCAGGGCTCCAGCGGCGCCCAAAGTCGCGTTGACGGGCGTTGGGTCATCGTGTAGTGGACCATGAGTAAGCGCATCGAGTCCGGACTGGATGAGCTGCGTGATTCCGGAGACGCAAGTGACCGTTCCGTAAATGCGCCCGAACGTGGCGAAACCAAAGACTTTGGTGGCGTAGTCACTAAGATGCAGGTCAGTAACTAGACTTGATGAAGCCATTGGAATGGCACTTACGAAACTGCGGAATAATACAGAGGACGGAAGAAGACGAAAGCAACGACTGTGAAGTATCCAGCAATTATGTTCGGAATACAGTTCAGGACTCCAATCACGATGATAAACATCGTCAAAACGGAAAAGGTAGCGGGAACACTCAGATTGTTGAGCAGGATTCCAATGAAAGGCGTCGCAGCGACGCCTCCAATGGGGAGAGCAGCATCGAAGAACTCATTGATGCGCTCAGCGGCTTTGTCGGAGCCCAACATGTATCGGTACTGCGATCTGACACCAGCGATGAAGTAGTTCATGCGAATCATCTGGAGTATCGTCAAAACGAGAATGAGGATGAACCAAGGCGTCATCATCTGCTTGTGAGCCGGCATTCCGTGGAGAACACCCCAAATACGGCTGGCTTCCTGTCGGTCCTCCTCTTCTTTGACTCGCTCGCCTCGTTCTTGACGATCGCCGGCGAGTTGCTCAATCTTCTCAAGCTTAGCCCTTCTCTGGCCGGCTCGCGCACCTCGAACGCGGGTAAGTTCGTCTGTATTTTCGATCTCTTCATCAGATTGGTGAACATCGCGAGTGCTGTCTTGTGCGTGCTCGATTTCCTGCTCGAGTTGCGGAAGGGTATGGTACGAGTGCGCTGGCATCCACAGGAATTCAGCCATTATAATGGCGACCGGGACGGAAATGTAGCCGTAAAAGAATCTGTCGAGTGAAAATGCTCCGTCGGAAGCATCATAAGCCATGCGGTAGAACAAAAACACTGCAGCCGAGGCATCAAAGGCACCGGTGACGAGCGCGACGATGAGTCCAGAATATCTGGGAAACGCATTGGCTAGTTGGTAGCTAGAGACGAAGAGAAATGTACCACCGAAAGCAAGAAGTATATTACCGATGAGATATCCGTGGAAGCCGGGATGCGAGAATGAGATGGCCATCATCAACGAACCGAGGGCGAGCAGAAGACTCGAGACCAGCCAACACACTCGTCGACCGAAGCGATCAAGGACAGAGCCAGCCAAAAGAGAAGAAACATTCGCCGAGATTGAAGCTGAGATGAACAAAAGGTTCAAGCGCATGTCTTGCTCAGCGCATGGGATCCTGTAATCCACCACCGGGCAGAGATCGGAATAGATGCCCTCCTTGATAAGAATTGGCTTGAGTGCAGCAAAACCGAAGACGATGCCCGCCGCGAACCAACAGGCGATTATACCAGTAGCTACCTGAACTGAAAAGCGTTAGCAATGCTTCTCGAATGAATGGGCTAACTGGTCAACTCACCATAGCGCTTGAGGTTGGAGACCTTGTAAGCAGCAATGTTGGGCAATTTCTTAGCAAACTCAACAGGAGCAAAATTCAATCGTCGCCATTCTGATCGGTCACCGCTTTGATCGCATTCATCCCCAGGAACAAGGGTATTTCCCGATCCAAAGCCAGGTGAAACACTCGGATGACTCGGGCCTTCATAGCTGGGATTCGCTAGGCCTTCGTAATCGAAGCCCTCAGCCTGGGTTACATGCTGAGCGAGAGACATTTGCGCGTCCGTTCAAAAAGAAAGCCACTACCCAAGCACAAGCTAAACGAAAAAAGGTACAGAGCACGAGCGAAGTTAATAAATCCGAAAGAGCATTATTTATTTCCTGATGCTTGAGAAATTGCGGTCAGGATCACCATGTTTCGGTGACTTTCTTCTTCTTCCGTAGACCGTTGCAGGTGACGTCAACTAGATCTCATTGTCAGAGCATGTCGTTATCGGGCGATAAGACTAGAATACCGTAGTCTTGGGGATACAAGCGAGGGTATTCGCAGACTGTGAGACCGTGGAACCGCATCGAATTGGGGGGCCTCAGGCATTTGTTGCTTGACGCGACACGCAATTCCATGTTGCTTGGTGTTGCTTGCCGATGTGAAGTTTCGCGAAGCTTCCGCGGCAGGGCCACTAAGTTACAGGGGCCATCGTACCATTGATGTTACCCTACACCAGCCGCATCCTGTTGATGCCGCGATTGAGCAATCAATTGTGAGTTCTCAATGGTCAATTCCATTCACCACATCCCTTACTGGTTGTGTGTTTTTGTGAAGTCTGCAAACCTCCTGTTGCCTTGGATGATGGGTAAAAGAGGGTGTGCGTGACGACGCGCTCTTGAGGGCAAGCATCAATCCCCATCACTCAAGTGAAACATTATTGCTCGCAAAACCTAGGCAAACAGAGAGGATGGTTGCCAAGCTCAAAGTATCTGTGTCGCATTGATGCGCTTTATTAGATAACGTTGAGAAATAGATATAGCTCTTTATGTCAAGTTTTCCAATGGGAGCGATGTTTAAAAATTGGATGTTCTTATTTATATAGATAGTGTTAAGATATAGGATAATAGATAATCCGATCTAAGTCTTATTATATAGAATATATTATTATTATCTATATAGTTAGTTCTTTATCCTTATATT
>JAAOAR010000462.1:0-13835 GCA_013395995.1 Fusarium pseudoanthophilum | reverse complement strand
AATTATAATTAGCTATAGCTTTGCCTTACTTAGGATAATAGCTTGCTATTAGCATTAGGGTCTTGTATACTGTCGTATCACTATCCTAAGCCCGGGGTATGTAATTAGCTTACTTTATCTTGGTTTCTATAGTGCTATAAAAGGCTGCTCTGAGCCAAGAGTTAAGTTAGGGGAATAAAGTTCATATCCTAATCTCTTAAACCTCATCATCTTAACACTGCTGTCCTGACATCGTCTCACCACCTTCTACAATAGCTCCCCAGCTCCTTCAGATAGATCTTGGTAACATGGGCTGTGTAAGAATCTCTAGTCTATATCTGTTACTACACTTACTCATTCCTTTTTCTAGGGAATGTGCCTCAGCCTCGCGCAGAAAGCTTCGCTCGATAAACCACTTCTCGTCTACAACCGCACTCAAAAGCGATGTAATGAGTTCTTGACACAAGTCGGCTCGGCCTAAGCCTAGGCGTGTACCTCATTGCAAGAGGGCCTGATATTATTTTTTCCTGCTTAAGTTCAGATTCCGCCGTCTTGGATATATACGGCTCCGTGTTCCAAGAAGGCGACGTTGGCGGCAAACTGTTTGTTGAGTGCTTAACTATTTCGCCTGAATTAGTTGACAAGATCGCAAGACTGATGATTGATCACGGCGCAGAGTTTGTCAGTAGCCCAGGTATGCACAATACCCCAAGCAATAATTGGCAATATCTCTTGTTTCAATGAATCTCATATAGCCTTTGGTCCACCATAAATGGTAAATAGCGGTACGTTTATCTTTGTAACTGCTAGAGCGAAATCATCGATTGAGAAGATACGCCCCTACACCAAAGGTGTAATGGGTCGTGATGAGATCTATTTTGAAGATGAGCCTCACAGCAAAGCAACAAAATTCAAGCTCATTGGCAATGCCTTCGCCCTCAATGCCATCACACAAATTGCTGAATAGCACCTCTTGGGACTGGGTCAGGAAGCAGACATGGAGCTGAGGAATGCTCAGACTGGTCTTATGTATCTCCAAATGACAATAGAGAAGTTACCGGGACATCCGGCTGATATCAGTGCGATTTACGGTGCCCGTTCGTAAGGCGAATGGGCTTGAATTTAAAAATCGGGTTTAGATATCGCTGGTAAATTGAAGCTTGCGTCAAAATCAGAAATACATGGATATATATGGACCTATATAGCACCATTGGAAGAGAAACTGATTGATAGTTAGAGCTTATGAC
Source organism: Fusarium pseudoanthophilum (assembly GCA_013395995.1). Lineage (NCBI taxonomy): Eukaryota > Fungi > Ascomycota > Sordariomycetes > Hypocreales > Nectriaceae > Fusarium > Fusarium pseudoanthophilum. The sequence goes on along the minus strand of JAAOAR010000462.1, from coordinate 12,609 downwards.
ATCTCAACGAGACATATCAAGCCAACACACTAAAAACCCATTGGAAGAGAAACTCTACAATTGCTTTTCACCACATCCTCTCGCATACAGCCACGGAGCTGACTTTCTCTAAAAATACAAAACACTACTGGCTTTAGATCTTGCTGCTTCTGTCTCCCTCTTGTCCAATGGTGCCTAGGTGCTGTGCTGCGTTGCATCTGCCACTGGATCTCGGCCAACATAGACACGGTGGTCGCGCTCTCCGCTGACCACCTCGCGGATAAAGCCACGCAACGACTTGCAATTGAGGTCAGGGTATAAAGTTTTGCCATCCAAGTACCCTAGGTACTGGGCATGATCAGGCGTGTTGTCGCCCCTGACATAGCGACTATACCTATACTGAGACATAGCAAGTTCCAAAGTCAGCCCTACATCAGTCGGGTTTCTTGCCACAGAACCCTGAAGCTCTGCAATGAGAGCCTTGAGGTCAGGAATTGAGAGAGAGTTCCGTGGTACCTCTTTTCCCGTTGCAGCCTCCACCTCGGCCAAAACCGTACTCTGTGTCGTAACCTCGCCATATGCAAACACAGACCTATTGAGCGTCCGTGGATCTGTAATGATGCGGACTACATATGGCCCAATATCTTCCTTATCTATGATGGCGGTAGGTGTATTGCCATCTCCGATGAATACATCGGCAATAGGAGGCGGCGGAGCATACGGTTCCGGTAGGCAGACTTGGTACCACATACCGACGTCAACAACAGTATAAGGTAGATAAAGGCGCTTGCAGCGGTCCAAAAGGTCCTCTCTTATATCTCGGACAGCCATGATACCACGTGGGGGCATGACAGGCCCCCAGAAGCTGGGTAGGAAGCGGCCAACGCCGGCACGATGGGCAGCGTCGATAAGCGTCTCTGATTCCGCCAGCTGGATTGGTAGTATGCACGAGATAACGACGTCAGCGCCTACAAGTTGTTCGGCGAGTGCATCAACGTTGCGGAAATCAGCCGTCTTGACAGTAGCACCGGAAGATGACATCTCTTGGTATGCCGGTTTGCTTGCAGATTCAGGCCGTGCTAGGGCTATGACATGGAATTGCGCCGGCTCGGCCAGTAGCGCCTTCATGATGGACGATCCAGTCTCGCCAGAAGCGCCGGCAACAACCACATTGAGCTTGTTGGAAGAGGCCATAGTGAATGTTGGTAAAGAACCCTGTTCTGATAAATGTTTTACTGCTTGAAGGGATAAAAGAATAAAGTATTGTTGTTAATCGACACCCTTGGTCTCCTGCCAGGCTTTAAATAAGAGTCCCAGTGTAATACATAGTCTGCTTAAGCGATATTGTCGCGAGACCTGGGTAGAATCTAGTCCCTGAGATCTCTATTGCTTGGAAATGCTAGATCCTTCCTAAGTGGAGGCACTGTGGATTTAATGCTTGGCACTCTACAAGGTAGAGACAAGCTAATTGATGCTATATTCTGTTTGGAAATCGCGCGGGAGCCGAATTTGGCTGAGTTCAGTAAGTTGTATCAGTCTACTTACTGCTGTTTATTCTCACTGAGATCTCGACATATTAGTGTCTGCCGGTTGGAAGGATAGAAAACTCACGATCTTATAAATAGGGACTCTTAATACTTCAAAAGCTCTATGTCATCGTGGCAACTTATAACTCATATCTATAAGTAGATTTCAGTTACCAGTCTAGAATAAATACGTAAAAGACCATTCAAAATACAGCTGCTAGAAGAGTTCAAGACAGATTATTGTGGATTGATCGTAAGTCATTCGGCGATAAAGGCGAGATTAGTCTAAAATGCATATCCATAATTCAGGTCATCATACAAGTATGTATCTGCTTAGCCGACATGCTTTGCTAGTACGCAAACTAAGGCCGATATGATCTGCCTGTGGGTCTGACAGTTCTCGAATCAGCAAGCGCTTAAACTAACTAGGCTCATAAGCAAAGGCCACTTGAGAGGAAACGCCAAGGCTGAAGTCATGCCTTTCCCTATTAGGGCAGCGCGCGCTCAAGAGTTGACCCAGTTTCGTTTCAAGATTGGTTACTCCACTCAGACTAGACTCTCAACTTGTCACGACCGCCAACTCAATCTTGCATTGCTTCAAACCACGCAACTCATCAAGATCGCGCTTATTTGGCCAACACGCACCGTCAGAGTGCCACTGAATCTTAATAGCAGTATAGGACTGAGCCATGCCCGCCCCGGCCTGCTGGACCTGCCGCTTACGGCGCAAGAAGTGTGACAGGACACGACCCGCCTGCAGAGGCTGCGGCGACCTCTCCATCGACTGCCACTACAGTTCTGAACGTCCGCATTGGATGGATGGAGGGCATAAGCAAAAGCAAAAGGCCAGATTCGTCAAGGCTCAGGTCATCCAGGGTGCCACATCTCGGCGTGGCAAGGGCTTCGCCGTCCAGGTGCAGCCTCTTCAACAGGAATACAGTTCGTCAACAATCAGGCTGAAACGGGCCCCTTCGGAAGACATCTCACCCTCACTTGATGAACACGGCGATACCATTACATCTGCTAGAGCGGCTCATCCAACTAACCAGAAGGAAACTGATGACTTCCTGACATCCCTGTACCTCGACACCGTATTTCCCCACCTGTTTCCCCTCTACCGCCCAGCGACTTTGGCCGGTGGCCGCGCCTGGCTGTTCAAAGCTATCCTAGAACAGCCTGCGATCTATCATACTGTCATCAGCATCAGTGCATACTACTTCACCCTCCTCCTTGCGCGAGATGCAAGCCAAACTCTGCGCACCCCCTGCGAGCAACAAGTCTGGGATACTCTGGCGTTGCATATGGACTGTTCCCTCAAAATCATCCAGGGCGAAATGACAGCATTCAGCAAAGGTACATGGGGTAAGGAGGGGGCTCTCAAACGGGCTCGCCTACTGGGCGCCATCGTCCAGCAGTTGATCTTTGACACAGCCATGCCGCAGGGTGCTGCTTGGAAACTGCATCTCACAGCAGCTTTGAGCCTGTTTCGTGAAATCATCGAAACACACCGTCGAAAAGATGGGTTCTTCGACCTTGACGAGTTTCTGCAAATCATGGCGCCCAGGAGACCAATATTTGATGGCTTATCTCTTGCTCTCACGCCTTGGTCCGAGGAACAGAATGCCTTTCGGTTCTTCGCAGCCTTTTTGGTATATGCAGACGTGATATCAGGTATCATGAGTGGAACTCCGCCGAAACTCCAACCATACCTCGGGATGCTATTAAATGATGGCGTAACGGCTTTGAAGATGGAGGAGTTCATCGGGTGTCCGGGATGGATATTGGCCGCTCTTGGTCAGATCTCGGCGATAGAGGCATCTCAAATTGCCAGGGGACGCAGTGCCATCCATAAAAGAGGAGAAGAAGACAGGGGGAAACTCGCAGAACTCAAGATAAAGTTCCAAGTTGGCCTGACGAACACGAAAGTAGACTCACAGACAGAGCTGGCGGCAAATCAGGTTGCACAGGCATGGATACACGGAGCAACCCTCTACCTTCTTATTGTCGAACAAGGGCGTCGACCTTCGCATTCAGAAACAAAAGATCATGTACAGTTCATTACAAGTCTGATTGGATCGCCTGCATGCCAGGTCTCCCTGCGCAGCATCATGTGGCCAGTCTTTATGGCTGGCCTGCTAGCAGGGCAAGAGGATGAGATCATCTTTACCGAGGTTGTCTCGGATTTGGGCCCTCTTAAGGCATTTGGATCTGCGAAACAAGCTCTAAGTCTGTTGGAGCGGGCTTGGCTCGCGCGTGATGACACTCCACGGGATGCTACACAGGACTTCTGGCAGCTATCGGATTGTTTTGGCGGCGAGGACATGCATGTCTTACTTGTCTGAATGTGATTAGCTTTTGCCCATAGGTACTAAGCCTTACCCGGAATGAACATCGAGCTGGCCAACCCCGGATCAGTGTTTGAATCTCGCTGGATACTCTGTAAGCGCTAATATAACCTTTATACAGTGCCTTAGAGAATGCTATGAAGTCGGATGCAGTAAGAAACGATGCAGTAAGAATTACCTTATTTTTGCAATCGGAATAGAAGACTGACATGGCTGCTAAGGAAAAGGTCATGTTACTACCTATTAGAATATATTAATATTATATATAGATAATAATTAATCTAATACCTGAACAGTTATATATACCTGTAGTTAAATTATACTTTTAGTCTTGTTTTCTTATCGATATATCTCTACTGCCTATAAAAAAAAAAACTATATCTCAACCCAACAAGGCAGAAGAATGATAGAGACCTAGTGTCAATAACGCAATGGCCGCATCCAAGGTATTAATAATTATGAGCAACGAGGGCCACGATCCCACGGGTAAACTGATCCACAAGTCGTTCGGGGACTAAGAGAAGCTGACAGAACTCGGTGAGACGGCTGTCCCTTTTGCTGCTTTTCTAGAGGCAGGCTTTACAGTCCAATTTGCTACTGAGACTAGACAGATCCCGGAGTGTGATAGGAGGAGGATGGAAGGCGTGACAGGGAATCCTCTGGGAGGTTAAGCCGACCCATGCACAGGTCTTTGGTCATACTCTTCCCATCAACGCTTATAGGGAGCAAAGGCTGCGGCGGTAAGGAAATATAAAATCATGGTCGAGTCAAACGAGGCTCGACATCCATTATCATGGACTGCAACTTGCTTCTCCCTCGACGAGTATAACCTCGACCTCTTCCCTGGCGAACACGACAAGGCTGTAGGAGCTATATGCCATGGCGTCACGGTGCTGTCGTCTGCCAAGGGTAGTGGCGGTCAGAGCGTGATCCACCAGTGCACCACGACTACACTGCCTGGCTTCTTTGAGAGCTCCGTGTACTGGGCGACTAGGGCGTTTCTTGGTGATTACTATAAGACATATAGTGCTGGTAGTGAAAACACGGAGGACTCTGTAAGCTGTGGCGTTAGATTGGCTCGCCGAGTAATACACTGACTCTCCTAGGTCCGTCGCAGCCTCGCTGATGATAGCAAGCAGTTCAAGGGAAGCAATAGTTTTACTCCGTAAGCCGGTCCCAATAGTAGCCTCCAAGAATCTCATTCATCTAATCTGCCAACACAGCTTTGTTGTCAAGGATGACGGGTATAATTATGTCTCTTCAAGATGGCCCGGCGATGCAGACCTGTCTGCGAAAACCTTGATAGATCTTGTTCGAGAGTCGCAGTAGGAGTGTTGGGAGGAATAACGTTAGGGACAGGTGGATGGCTTTTCTGCCTCTGAGATTGAAATACGAAATATAATAACAATTTTAGAACCTGTCTACTATTATTTGTAAACAAGAAGCCGATAAATACCTAGCTCCGACGTACGTTAATCCTTTCTAAGACATTAGGCAATCAGTAAACAGCTTATCCAGTCCACCATCCTAATAAGGTGGACCCAATGCCCTGTCCTGTACAACCACATCGGTATCATAGAGTATCTCTAACCAGTTTCTATGCTTGGCCCTGGCAAAGTCCGGATCCTGAAACAGCCTTCTTACATAAAGCAATATTTGACTTTCATCTTTAATCAGGATTGGCTTTATATCCGCAGCAAAATTATAAAGACATGACTCCTTGGAGAAGTTACGTTCGATTTGGCTCGTTGTAGTGGCTTGGCTCGGTTCACTATCGTCCCAGAACTTCAGAAAGCCGAGCTGGGAACACTGCGGCCTCTTGACCTCATTTGTTATCTTGTCCTTGCCTGACTTGAGGTCATTCCAGACTCAGAGAAACCCAAGCTTAGACAGTTAGTATTTCGATCTATGAGTGTGAAGTTAGCAAAACATATACTCGTCGTAGGCAATCAGATGGAGCAGGCTTGTTATAACACCAAATGTCTTAAAGACCATGATTCCATAGCCCCGAGGCACTTCAATAACACGTGAAAATTTATAATCAAGGACGACGGGTCCATGTAGAAAGCGAGACCGTGATTCTTGCCAGCGGTACTCGGGATAGGAATCATGAACGGCAGTGACCCAAGCAATCCTGCCAATCCAGGGCAGATCTAAGAGAAGAGGCCCTAGTAACAGCGCATGAGACGTACGCCCATTGAGGCACAGCTGTCTAATCGATAAACCATCAGAATCGCATGAACCGTGGTTGCAAAGCTGTTTAGAGTCAAGCGCTGCAACAATATTCACCTCAACGACTGTATCTTGGATGTTAATCACGCGACAGACTGATAACTCATCAAGGCTCTCTGATATCATTCCCCTACAAGGGCTACCTATACGATCTTACTACAGCTATTTCACTACAGCTCCAGCTGTTAACTATTCGTCCGTGTCAACACCACGGGAGTATTCCTCAAGGTAGGTTGAGAGAGCCTTGTCTGTAGTAAGAAGAGAGATTAGTACTTATAATAACTTAGTTAGTTAACTATTGACTTACAGATCTTTACATTTTCACGCAAGCTCTTTTTCATATACTCAGGCCACTTCTGTAAAGACTGTTAATTATAGCATATAACTTAAGAACATAATGACTTACAGCATCAGATGCTCCTTGCTTTAACCAAAACTCGATAGCCGCCGCCTCAGAGGACGCGTTTACCCAATAAGCCTTGAGAAAGCCTATTTTGTCCCAGAAGGTTCCAAGACCCTCATTGCCAAGTAATACTAGCTCAGAACGAGCCTTTTGTATTATCTTTAATTGACTTTCGTATTCCTTCTTAAGCTCCTCCTTTGCTGCCAGTTCGTTTAACAATACTGATAATTGCATGTCAGTAAGTCTTTAAGAGATAAGAGGAAAGCTTGGACCTACCTATAAAGGTCGCGATGAATTTCATAGCGGCGACAGCGTTAAGACCACACAATATAAGCCCAGCAGCCTGAAAGAAGATCAGCCATTGTATCTCAGTCACTAAGAAAGCCCATTAAATAAATTGCTTGTACTCACAATCAAGAGCAAGGAAAACGGGGAAAGCCCTGCTAAAAAGATTATAGCACCGATCACTGTGCCAGTAACTGCAAATCCTAACGAGACAATTATCTCAGAAATGCGAATCTTGAGGTCCCCGATCTCCTTTATCAGTTGTGTCAGCGCCTTATCTAATTCCTTTTCTTTATCTTTAGCCCAGGCCTTGAATTCACTAATAAAGGTAGTAAAATCATTATTCAGCTTCTCAAACCGCTTTTGCATATCTACAGAGGCTGTCTCGAATCCCTCTGCCCGCTAAATGTCTTGTTAGAAACGTGTAGTATAAATAATCTAGGAATTTCTTACTTTTCTAAAGCTCTCAATTCGCTGTATCCGTTCTTCGACAGAAATGGTTTTATCAGCGCAAAACTCTACTGTTACTTCATCAAATTCTATATAAATAGATTTATTAGCACGTTTACTAAAGATTAGCCACGTAGAAAAGTGCGCTAACTAATTACGTACCTTGACCGTGTTGGCTGATTTCTCTTGCCAGATAGCGGCTTTCCCGGATCAGGTCAGAGAATGTCTAGACACGATTAAAACTTAGATACATATCGTTATATATTAAGGTGTGACTGACCTCTTGGTGGTGCCTAAGCTTTGGCACAAAACCAGATTCGTGAATTTTATCGATCTCCATGATCTTTAGGAGTAGGCGGTTGAAAACCATCTCAATGTCCTTGACAGCGCGCGTAGCAGTATTTGCCACTTTCTTGAGGTGCTTTTGAGCAACGGGCAAAGAGGCAGCCTGTTCAGCGCCCAGGAGGAATTTCTCCATGTCCTCTTCTCCAACAATAGGCCCAAGCTTGTTGTCATTCTTGTCGCAAACGACTTTGCAATCTGCCAGGTTGAGTGAGGCCATTGCGTCAAGTATCTTCTCAGGATCTTTGCCGTTGCCAAGAGCAGCGGTGAACTTTTTAACAACATCCTCATAGGATGGGGGCGCATCTTCAGCATTGTATTGAGGGGGTGCAGTCTCCATGGTTGAAAAGGAAAAGTAAACTATGACTGATAGGCTGCTGGTGAGAAATGAGATGAATAGAATAGTTGAATACTTGTTGTCTCGATAGCAGACCTAGATTTAAGCTCCAAGAGGGAGTATCTTAAGTAGTTCTCTGAGTGAAGCAAATATCTTTCACCAGGTTACTAGCTGATAGAAGATGCGATGGAGCCTGATATCAAGATCTGCAGCAGAGGGTTGCATTGCGTCATGCTCAGCTTAGCCACTCAAACGCTGATGACAGTCACATAAAAGACACTGATGTGACAATACAACAGCCGTGGCCCCAATCCGACTGGCCACCACGAGCGGTAAAATGTGGCTTAAGTGAATTAGAATGCATAACCGAAACACGGCAACCCGCCTTTAGTTTACGCGCAAATGCTCTCAGATACTGACATGCGTGTCCCCCAAAGACCCATTCGAACAAATATGCAGGCGGCTCATTTAAGTCTGCCTTTCAATCAAGTACATGCCATTTTTCCACGTGCATGTCTTCGATACCCTTTGCATATCCACGCAAGTATTTCGCCATTGCACCATCTGCGTAAACTCATTAGCCCTGTAGCAAAAGTACCACGCCAGAAACTCACAGAGTTTCACACCTTCGTTCAGACTTTTTCTCATGTACGAAGGCCAAGACTTTTATGCTTGTCAGCTTATGTGTCAGATATTCCTTGGTTGCGAGGGAAACTTGCCGCCATATCCCCTCCGGTTTGCAGCCACTTTTCTATCGCACGAGCATCAAGGAGGCTATAGAACCAGCATTGGCCCATTTTGGTGAAGTTCTTATCAAATGATGTCAAAAGATGGAGGGCACTGCCCCCTGAATCCTGGTCCTGAGATTGGGTATTCTCTTTCATTGCCGTACGTTGGGCGTCTGGATATAAGTATATTCAGAACACACTACAACTTGAGAAGAGATCCGGGTGACTCACAAGATGTACTGAGAAAGAAGATCTCGCTTGCAATCTCTTCCCGCTTCAAAGCCATGAGGCCACCGATCTAGCAACCATCAACTGGTGTTCCATGATCTCACCGAGATATGGAACGACTCCACAGAAGCTTAAAGGGGTGTAGATAGTGCTGAATTCGGGGGCTAAACATACCACAAGGAAGGGCGGTAGGGATCCTGGTAGATCAAAACCCAGTTTGAGAATCAGGTGGCCTAGATCCACATCCAGGCAGACCCAGTCGACTTGATCAACCTCCTGTTCTGCTGAGGTTAATCTGGATTTCCCGGTTGAACGCCGAACATCTTGGATTAGGTCAAAAAACTCGTTTCTAATACTCTTAAGCCGGTCCAGCATATTACTAGACGTTGCCTCGAGGGTTTCGGCGTGCTATAGAAGAATCGTTAGAAACACCGCTCCTGCTACTGAATACTGAGCATACTGTAATGTATTCCTTGATGATGAGCTTGCGTCTGTTGATTGGTATATTTGGATCTGCACATGCACCAACGACGTCAACATCGAATTCTGACAAAGATAATGCGTTAGAATCAAGAGGTGAATGAATTAGGTAACGCGAATGTCTCACCTTCTCCATGCTGAGCGCCATCTTTAGCCAGCTGCATACTGTCGATTAGAAACTTGGCATATGCCTGTTAACTTAGTATAGCGTGCCGCGCCGTGCCGTGCCAGCACATCACCTACATGCGGGAGCAACTTACTCGAACAATAGGTACCATGCGATCAGCATTGTGCGTACCCCTCTCGCTATCCGACATAACAAGTGCCATGGTAACTCCCATGAATGCAACGTTGATGTCCTTTGCATTCTGGCACGTCAGTTTGGCTGCCTCTTCGATGGAACGATCTGCATCCTTGGAGCAAAAGGCCTTGGCGACGGATCGGATGTATGGATCAACCTCTGAAGGATCAAGCGCAGCCAATTTCTTTGGAAGTGGAAACCCTAGATGCTCGACGTTCGATAGCATACTGCCTGCCACCAGATATTCCCTAGGCCCGGGATTCTGGCATAACAGGTGAGATAGCTCTACGAGCTTGTTTGAGGGAAAGTTGAGTGCCATTTTAAAAGAGAAATACGTCGAACTTATTCCGCAGTAAATCAAATAAATATTGTCTGGTGTGGTGTGTCTGTGTATGCATATATTTAAAGAAGTCTCATTGTTGAGGTTTTATGCCAACGATCACCTGTGCCGAAAAGGCCAAGTCTTGCAAATTCTACAACTACGACCAAATATAGGATCATCCTGTCCTGCATACACTATGATGCGGTAGCAAACAAATTCAGCTTAGGCATTCGTGCCGTGTCTCTGTTGCTACCCAATTTGGTTATGATCGACATATCCTCAGCTAGCCACGAAGCTGCATTTTCCAGGCGGTAAGTGTTTCTCTTACTGCAGTGGAGGCAAATCATTGAGGGCCTCAATATTGTGACAGCTTTTAGGCAACGAATACGAGCAGTCAATGTCCCAAATGTAGCAGAGTTCTAGTGATAAATTGACCGAGTCTTAGTTAATAAGAGATGGTGTGATTGCTATGGTTGATACTCTTTGTGGAAAGTCCAAAACACGGGGAGATTCTCATTTCAAGTTAATGCACAGTCCAAATTCTACGGCTAGCTAATAATTATCGGCTTGGAGTTACTATGGACATGCATAATTCCAACTGCTGTGACCTAGTTCCCCTGAGATTCGATCCCTCTGGCATACTCTTCCATGTACTGCGCCATGACACTGTCTGCTACCAAGTTAGTGAGAGTTAAAATAGCTACAAGACAAACACTTACAGATAGTCACTGCGCTGTTCAGGTTGTCCTTCATATACCTCGGTTCCTCCTGGTCATCACCTAGTTAGCAAATTCTGTGAAGCTGCGATGATGCGAGGATAAGGCCCACGGTGTCTCGGGCTCCTTTTTGAAGCCAAGATTTGATTTCCGTAGCATCCGATACCGAACGCTGCCAGAATCCAGAGAGAACCCCAACGGAAAGTTTGAAGGATAACAGAGACTCACTACCGAGAGTCTCCAGCTCGGTTCTTGTCGCTCTGATCAGTTCCTTCTGATCTTCCAGCTTTTTCTTCTCATCTTCCTTCATTTCAAGCTCGTGCTCAGTCACTATCTTTCGTTAGAGTCAATCACAGCCAAACTATCTTATGGGGAACGCACAATGTATAGCAACCAAGAGACCAATGATAATGGCCATGGCAACACCAGCAGCAATGAGACCTCCAATCTGTAGATGTAAGTTCAATTGTTGCTCGATTGCTGAGTTGGAATGCAGGACTTACCAGAAGAGGCAGAATGGGGAGCTTAGCTATTTCAAAAATCTTTATTAGGATGCCAAGTATGGGCAAAATGCTGCCCCCGATAAGAGCAAACACATCTCGGGAAATCTTGAGGTCGACGAGTTTCTTCTTCAAGGCCTTGATCTCCTCCTCAAGCTTTTTGACCTTATCGCTCAACTCCTTCTCCTTATCCTTTGCCCATTCGGAGAATCCGTCCACGAATCTCGAGAAATCCGCAATAAGATCTTGGAATCGGCTGTCGAGTCGAGAAGAGTCCTTCTTGAACCCTTCGGCGGTCTTTATTTAGTCGTCAGTCTTGTCTTAAATAATTTCAGATAGTAGTATTCTTACGTCTATAAATTCCTGAATCTTCTTTTCGCGATCTGGGATAGATATGCTCTTATCGGCACAAAACTGTATAACAATATTATCGAAACCTTGTTAGTTTTAGTGCATAGCCCCTGTCCACTGAGATTGGTAGTGTAACCTACTTTTTCCATGCTGTGCGATTCTCATTGCTGTCTTTCGACTGCCTATAAGAAGTCGTATATACGTCTAATCAACATCAGGTTAGAGCTTTTAACATAGAACACCAGACTTTAAAACTCACGTCTTTGTGTTCGAGAAGGACTTTGGCAAATCCAGACTCATGCACTCTATCTACCTCCAAGATCTTCAGATGTAGCTTTTGGAAGATACGAGCAATTTCGTTTGCTGCCCTCGAAGCAGACAATGAAGCAGAGGTGATCTGCGGTTTGAATTCATCGGAAGACGTGACACTAGCAATGCCGAGTGCAAAATCTTCCTTTTGCTTCTCAGTCTTGAGCGGGAACTTGGCCTTGGAGTTCTGGACAAGAATCTCTGCTTCCTTAGGCGAGACACTTTCAGCTGCTTTGAGGACTTTCTCAACGGTTGGATTAGGGCCGATCAATTCATTGAGCTTCTTTTCGATTTCCTCATAGGCTGGAGGCGAGCCAGAAGAGTCGTAAGGAGGTGCGGCGTCAGGCATGTTTGATACAGTAAGATGAAAATGAAAGGGTGTCAAGTGAGGTTCTTGAGAGTGTTAGGAACTGGTTGACTGGTTGGGTGTTTTTTTACTTATGCCATTTGATGAGAGCGTAGCGCGCTAGATAATGCTGAATGATGTAACATGTCTTCAGCCGCATTTGACAGTTCACACATGCATAGGAAGGGCTTCCCCAAAGCATGTCTCAGTCGTTAGCGCTGTGGACTTCAGATATTACAATACCAAATCATACACAAGCACTCGGGGATTTATACACAAGCACTTATACCTAATAGGGAAGGTAATCTCTAAGCTGCCCTCTAATTAGCTAAGGCGGCTCGATTAGTATATTAAAGGTACTAAAGTAGTCACAATACTAAAAAAACAGCTAATTTAAAGAAATTAATCTTAATTAAAGCTATCTTAAAG
>JAAOAR010000460.1:0-35294 GCA_013395995.1 Fusarium pseudoanthophilum | reverse complement strand
GTAAATATAATTGTTTTTCCTAACTCATCCTCTCTTCTCAGCCTGTTCTCCTCTCTTCCTTTCTTGACGCTTTATCCTATAGTTGAATTGCCTTATGACCCGAGTCATGGAGTATTTCCCCTTCGAACGATTGCCTATGGAGCTCAAGATCAAGATCATCAGATTTGCTATTCCCTTGACCCCTGCGCGCTTTGTAAAGAATCACTTCCAAGTATACTTGGTCAGTGGTTCGGCGCATGAAGAGGAGGAAGAATTGAGACGAATTTGCGCTTCGTGCCCGGAAATCAAGGCGATATGTGATCAAATTCGGTACTTCGTGGTATGTTTGCGTGGAAAAGATGTGTATCGACTCGACCCTCAACACGAAACATTCAAGATAAATGTCCCGGTACCTTGGTATTTATCTGGAATTCCCCAGAAGAAAAGGCCAGAATCCTCTCAGCAAGCAGGCCTTCCTATCCGGCGCATGGCCTATTGGACCCTAGAGCCTTGGATCTCAACGGAAGCTCAAGGTTCGTCCCCCCGCGCTTGGATCATAACTAGAGGTATTGACATCATTACAGTAGGTTCAGTACCCAGTGATGCGCGAGAGACGTTTTCCCAGTTGCCGCTCGACTCCTCGTTACCTATATGGCAGTACACCCCAATGCTCAAGGCGTTTACATTGGTCATAGACAAGTGTGATTGGAGTTGGCATATCGAGAGTTTCCAGCAATATGGGCCAGGAACCAGCGCAAGAACCAATATCCATGAGGCAGAAGACGATAGATTCCTAAATTCTCGCTCTCTACGGCTTCAGAGTGATACTGGTATTAGATGGATGCTGGATCCGACTCGCACCCTACACTATCGTTATCCTGGAGATCCTTTGACTTCTTTCCCGAGCGAATTTTGGCCATATACACCGATGATTGGCTTTCATGGGTACAGCCGAGGCAGTAGGTCCCAGGGAGGGAAATGGGCTGGATTCAGGTACTGGACCGAGACCAAGAAGATCGAGTTTAGGCCCTTAACGTGGCCAGAGGTTAAGGATGCTATGGAGAACCGCCAAAGAGACCGGACATGGCACCACGAATTCGTTGCTCGACTATGGATCAATCGGCCGGGAGAACCGGTCGATACTGAGCAGTCTCAATACGGTTGGGTCGAGGTGAAAGCTCCCGAACAAGGCGACGCCCGTTGGGTAGAGCAGGTGGCAACAACGTGGAAGATGGTTCGGTACACGTTGATGAGATTGGACGAGGCTATGAGAATCGAGTGGCATCTTGGAAATGAGTAAGGCGAAACAGAAAACGAAGCTTATTGTTGAGAGAAAGACAAGCAAGGAGGAGTGATGGCAAGAGAACTTTGAGTTCGTTTCCCTGGGACTGGAATTCTGGAAAGCGACCTACGTTGGAAGCCAAGAAGATAAATCAAGGTTCAGTACTCTATACACTGGATATACAGAGCTAGATCATGCATTGGCAGTTAGATGTACGATTAGTGGATCACGCAGATAGCCAAGCCTCCGAAATTTAGCAAGAAACTTTTACCATCCTCGCAGAACCTCCCACTAACAGAATTTTCCCAATCTCAGCTTCGCCCCAATGAGTTCAATATCAGCAGCCAAGACGGGGATACTTCTAGAACAGACAGGTCGCCAAAGGCGATCACCGAGGGAAGCTTAACCACCATTACAAAAGCAGGTTAACAGCCAAGACAGACTCGTCAGTGTTGGAACTCTCCTAGCTCAATGCTACCAACCAGCGGGCAGAGGGAATCCCGGGTGCTTTTCCTGCTGCTAAAGCCAAGAGCCACATGCACCGAGGAACAGGATGTGAAAAAGCTTCGAATCGTCAGCGGTAGACTTGGCGGGGAGGAAACGTGCTTGCATGAGAAGCTCATGTTGCAGCGGGAGGAGAAGGAGTAGTGGCGCGGTCCTTGGCGAGATCTTGGCGAGGGACGGGTTGAAATGGATGGGACGATGTGAGTTATTGGCTTTGTTAGTCTCTGTGTCACGGTTTGGTTTGTCTTTTCGATATCGCGATGTTGAGTTGACCATCATTGCCCTACACTCTACCATATGTTTTAGTCCTGCATGATATTATAGCCGTTATGCGGATATAAAAAGAAGTATTAAAGAACAACTCTAATAACTTTATTCCTGTTAACCTTTTTGATCTTCACAACATGTCTCAAGCAAAATACATTGATACTAACCCCTGTAATTGATCAGTCTTGGCATCTGGGGAGGTCATCTCTGGGCGAACGAGCTTCTCCACGTGGAGCTGTGACCCATCTTATTGGCTCCCGCCCCCTGCTCTACAGAGCCGCTCTCAACGACAATCGTTGATGCACGTGGGTTGATGAGCGGCCATAAACAATTCCACGGAGAAGAGTGTCCTAGTAGATGATGGAATAATTTGGTAGTTTGTTAGTATGAGGATTTCTGTCATCTGGACCTGTATTTCCGGTGTTGGTAGTAACGGTGACATTCTTCTTTAGGAGTCTGCTTGACGCTATTGTCGACCAAGTCTGATCATTTCAATACGACCGCTTGTGCTGCTCACCCTTGTTTGCAGGTTTGAGGCCATGTCTCAAGCCGTCTGTAGGCAAGCGACTCTTTTAGTCCTAGCGCAAGAAATACAACTCCCATCGCCTGTCACTTGTGCAGTCAACCCTTAGACAACAGCTTTAATATCATCATTCAAACAGCATTACATCAGATATTCCAATCACATTACACATCCTCCTCATCGCCATAATACCAAGACTCACTATCCCCAAACCCCCACAACTTCCTCCCGCCCAGACATCCCCTGCCCAACGACCATCAAGAACCCACGCACGAGATACTCAACCCCCTTGCTCGCGTGCCAAGCATATCCGCCAAGACGATAAATCTACCAAAGGACTCACCGAGGGGACCTTGCCACTAAAGACGCATGCACCATCAAGCATAAGATTAAGCTTGTTCGCCAAGCCTTACCCGCTCCACACCATGGCGAGGGACACGGTGATATAAAGGAGTCGGGGAGCGCGGGCTGCTTTTCATTTTGCTCGATATCAGTTCACTCTCTTCCAGAATACAGAGTGAAATCCGAGTCTTCGGTCTGCCTCGATCATGGTGCTTCATCAGTATGATTACATCTTCGCCATAGGCACCATCTTTTCGTTCCTTGATGCCTGGAACATCGGTACGTCACTCTAACCTCTACTGTAACGTGATAAGATACTGACTTCTTAGGTGCCAACGATGTCGCCAACTCATGGGCTACATCGGTCTCATCCCGATCCATCAGTTACATCCAAGCCATGACTCTCGGCTCCATCCTCGAATTCGCTGGTTCCGTTGGTGTCGGTGCCCGCGTCGCAGACACCATCCGCACCAAGGTCGTCGACATTGACCAGTTCGAGTCCGACCCCGCCCTCCTCATGCTCGGCATGATGTGCGCCATCGTCTCTTCCTCGCTGTATCTCACCTTCTGTACCAAGATCGGTCTCCCTGTCTCGACGACTCACTCCATCATGGGTGGTGTTATCGGCATGGGTATTGCGCTCGTCGGTGCTGATGGTATTCACTGGGCGGAGTTCGACAAAGGTATTAGCTCTGGTGTTGTTTCGGTCTTTCTCGCTTGGATCATTGCTCCTGGTCTGTCCGGTGCTTTTGCTGCCGTCATCTTCCTTATTACCAAGTATGGTGTTATGCTGCGAAGCAAGCCTGTCTGGAAAGGTCTTTTCCTCACTCCTGTTTACTTCGGCATTACTGCTTCCCTCCTTACCATGCTCATCGTCTGGAAGGGCGGTAGCATCAAGGTTGACTTCAACGACGCCGAGACTGCTGGTATGATCATCGGTGTCGGTGCCGCTTGGGCTCTTCTCATCACCGTCTTCCTCGTTCCCTGGCTCTATCGCCTCGTCATCTGCGACGACTGGGAGCTTCGCTGGTGGAACATCTTCCAGGGTCCTCTTCTCCTCCGCCGCCCTCCTCCTCCCGCCCAGCCTGAGGGCGCTGCTGGTGGTATCAAGGACTTCTACGAGGGTCATCTCACCCGCGAAGAGCTCGATGGTCTTCGTCGTGCTGGCCGCACTGGCAGTGATGAGTTCGAGCGCGCTCAAGACCAGACCAGCAATGAGGGTAAGGAAGCTACCACTGAGAACAAGAAGACTTCGTCCGAGGGTACTCCTGACATTGAGGAGCGCGTTGAGCCCAAGCCTCCTCGCAGCCTCGTCGGTCCCAAGCCTGATGGAAAGTGGTTCAGCGGTGCTGTTCTCTTCTGGTATCTCAAGAAGGCCTTCCTCTCTGGTGTTGACCAGGATATTATCGCCATGCAAAAGAAGAAAAGTATGCTTACCGGTGACTTGGATGAGATCCACGCCCACGTCGCTCACTACGATAACCGTGCCGAGTACCTCTACACCTTTATGCAAGTCATGACTGCTTGTACTGCTTCTTTCACTCACGGTGCCAACGATGTCGCCAACGCTATTGGCCCTTATGCCACTATCTACCAGATCTGGCGAACTGGTGGTCTTGAGGGTAGCAAGTCTTCAGTGCCTGTCTGGATTCTGTAAGTTTTCTTCTTGATCTCTTTGACCATCGACTAACTTGAGTAGCTGCTTTGGTGGTGCCGGCATTGCTCTTGGTATCTGGACTTATGGATACAACATCATGCGCAACCTTGGTAACCGTCTCACTCTTCACTCTCCATCTCGAGGTTTCTCTATGGAGTTGGGTGCCGCCATCACTATCATTCTTGCCACCCGTCTTAGTAAGTCCATTTTCTCTACCTCAACCTCCCCTTTCGCTGTGACTAACTGGCCCTTCAGAGCTCCCCGTCTCTACCACTCAGTGCATCACTGGTGCTACCGTTGGTGTTGGTCTCTGCTCTGGTACTTGGCGCTCAATCAACTGGCGCATGGTTGCTTGGATCTACATGGGCTGGATCATAACTCTCCCCGTTGCTGGTGTTATCTCCGGTGTCATTTGTGGTATCATCATCAATGCTCCTCGCTGGGGCTACTCTGGTTAAAGTCTCGCTCCATTTATGTCATTAACATCTACATACGCTCGCTGAAGGCACCCTTTGGGGATTGCTACAATACTAGAATGGCTACGGAACCTGGATATCTTTACTGGGTTGCGCATGCAGAAGGCACATAGGTTCGAACTTATACATCTTAATGCAAAGTTCTCTCAATTAGCAAAGCTACAGTGATGGTAAATGCATCGCGGAATGTGCAACTTCGCGGTTCTTGTCAACAACTCCTACTGGTAACTCGACCTTTTCTGTCCCGAATTTATCCCCATGCCCTTGCGTCACGCGGCGTACTAAAACTTCATCTTTTCGCTACTCAAAGGTCTCAACCGGTGACGCCACTTCCCGTCTCCGCAGTACTTCCAGTACCGGGCATACAAAGTTCGGAAACGGTCTCTGCTTCCATGAACGGTTTCAATCGCTCTGACCGACCTACTGATTAAGCCGCTTTCAAGCTTGAGAGCGCCACTACGATAGAGAGAACGTAGCTCGGATACCACAATTGCCCGGTAATCTTCACCGCGGCGTGGTGGATTTCTGCCTATAACACAGTCCTCGACATTGAGGGTTTTTAATGTCGGAGCATGGCGTCGAATGAATTCGCAAAGCTGCTCCGGGTCTATATATCCACCGCTGAAGGTGAGTTTGCGTAGGTGAGGGAAAGTCTTGTTGGGCGGGATGGCGTGATTGAAGTTGATGCCAGGCGTCTCGACGAGTGAGGCAACGTGCCCGTGATCGGGAATAGACGCATCTACTCTAAACTCTGTAAGTTGAGACTGCAACGCTTCGTCTTCGAAGACCAAGAGAGCAAGGTGAAGCCCAAATTCCTGTCTTGCTATAATCAATAATTCCTCATCTCGAGTTTCGTCTCTTGATTCGGCACCATTCATCATCGACACATCCCAGCCTGCCACGCCTCCATCCTGCAGTCTGATAGTTAGTATAGCTACTAGTGTAAGGAATAGCATATAGGGATGTGAGAGAATAATGAAAAAGAGGGCGAGAGAAAGGGGAGAAAGTTGTATATGGACTTACGGTGGTTTGCCCACGAATAAATTGATCGCCGGACCAATCTATCCGGTTCACCGACGCTTTGTCGGCGAGGCCATTTCCAGTCGACGGCGAATCAAATCCTGGCGCCAAAGGCACATACACATAGTTTTTCGACTGAAGGCGCTTCCCAAGCTTTGCCGTGGGGCTAGACAGCTCGAGACTTTGACCACCTGTTTCAAAATGAGGCCTTTTTTGAAACAAGGTCGAGCCATCGTTCTCGGCGTTACGGTCGGAAAGAACGAGGCTGCGAAGACGCTTCAGACGTGGCAGTGCCTGCTTGAGAGCATGGTAATCTGCATGGGCAAGGCGATTCTTCTGGTGAGACTCTAGAATATTGTTGAACAACTCACAATGATCTAGAGTGGACTCCTGGCTGGGAGGCGATTCATCCAAGAGAGAAGAGTCAGTGGCTACCCCTCCCCTCAACGTGCCACGAGCCTCTGAGTCTTTAGGCAGAATTGACCCGTTCTTGTAGTTCGGCCAGTCTCGGAACGAGGAAAAGATTTTGGTTTCATGAATGACAAGCTCACGGACACCACCGATCAGCAGCGGATTCTTGGCCACCGTGCGAAAGACATCGAGGTCAAGTTGATGACACGAAATGGAGAGAACCGGAAACAGATACGGTGAGGCGATGCGGTTGAGTCTCTTGCAGGTCTCGCGAGTGGCTTTGACGTTCGGAAGCAGCTTGACGATTAGGTCGAGGACCTCGTCGGGGCAGTTGAGTATGTGGCCGGCCATCTTGCCTGCGTGTCGATGTGTCGATGTATCGTGGTCGGTGTGGTCGGCGTGGTTGGAGAGAAAAAGAAGAAGAAAAAGAAGAGTCGAAGCAGAGTCGAAGCAGAGGAGAGAGTAGATCATTGGACTGACTAGGTAGACAGGCAAACATATATAGAAATGTCACCGCAAGGCAGTGCCACTGTAAATTCAATGAAAATGCCCGGAATACAAGGTCCGCTTTCCGGGGTTACACAACCAAACATGACAGTGACGCGCCCACGCCACAAGAATTCACTTCCTCCTCCGCATCAAAGACTTTCTCTCCAACCTCACCGCATCTGACAGCCGCGCATTCAACACCCACCGCCCGCCCGGTCGTCAAGGCAAGATGTCGTCTGTCAGCTTGCTCGACTGCCCGGATGAGCTCATCGACGATATCGTTGAGCGCCTTCCAGGAAGTGCCATCAAAGCTGTCCGCAAAAGCTGCAAGCGACTGAACCGAATCGCGTCGCCCTACCTTTTCCCTGTCTTGTATCTTTCCTGCCACCAGCTTGATCTAGATGTCTTTCGCACGGTCTCCAAAAACCCTCTTCTCATCGGGGGTGTACGCGAGCTAGTCATCGACGACACAACTGTTCCGCCGTCGGTCCGCGACTGGCCCACGTATCAGAAGGTGGTCACCTTTCCACAGGATGCAATTGACAGACGCGAACATTTGGAACTTGATGAAGGCGAGACCCTCGACCCTGAATTTATGAACCAGGATCCTTCAACAGTGAAGCCCAGCGAAGAGGCCTGGAAGCTCTTCAGCAGTACCGCCGAAGGCCATCACCAGAACCGTCTAACCCACGCAGATTTCGACGCGCTCAAGAGGGCACTCCCGAGACTCAAGAATCTTCAGAGCCTCGTTCTTACCAACCGCATGGCTGACGACCGGTTCTCAGAGGGTGCCCAAAGCAGCGTCTCATCCAGCCCTGTGGTCAAGGTGTGGAGGCGCTTCAGTTCTGAAACAGGGGAGTATCTGCCTTTGGTACCGAAATGCGATTGGCATCCAACCACCCAAAGCCTTGAGGACAGAACACCGGTCAACACGATGGACTGGCTCGATGACCGACTGGTGATCGATATCACGAAAAATGGCGTCTCAGACATGACTGCAGTTGAGTCTACGTATGACCTCTTTCTTGAGCAGCAAGCCGACGTAAGTTTACCCTTGAGCTCCCCCCTCTGTCAACGTCACTGATGTATAGTAGAGCGAGGATGAGTTGGATGACTAGGAAGCATTCAAACAAGGCCGCGGCGACTTCCTATTTGACTGTGACAGCTCGGAACTTCTCGTTTTGGCACGCGAGGCACGGGCGATGTTTCTCGCGCTGCTCGTTCTCGAAGACCCCAAGCTTCAGTCTCGACTGACTGAATTCCGAGTCGATGCGACTTACGATATAGTATCCCACGGTCACCAGCCCGGCCTAGCCATCACACTATTCGACCAACAGTCACCAATCGCCGCACGACTTGGAAGTGGATTTTCTGCAGCAACAAACATCACCAGGTTCGACCTCACGCTTAGCAAATTCCCGTACGGTACCACAGGCGACACGATCGTGGAGGAAGGCAGAGTCCGCCGCATCTTCGAGTCCATGATCCAACTAGAGGAATTGTATCTGGAGCCTCATGGAATGGCTGTCTTTTCCATTATCCCTGAGAAGATGACGTTTCCACGCCTTCGAGTTGTTCAATTCAGCTGCGGTCACCTACACCCAAAGGTATTCCTCGACTTCGTCCGACTTCACGGTGGGACGCTGAGAACCCTCATCATCGAACACTGTAGCCTCAGGCCTTACGATAAAGAGCTGTCATGGCGCAAAATCACCGATCAACTGACTGATCTCCACGACCAAGGCATCCTTCGGCTGGAAGAAGGCTCCGACATTGACAACGTGTTCGAGGGGATTCCTGTTACTGGCTGCGGAAGGAATGAGACACTGGAGGACCTCGGACAGATCTGGAAGTATGATGAGGACGACGGGAAATGGGACCGCTGGCTGAATGCGCAGGAAGAGGAACTCAATGAGATGCTGCTGAGTGGCGGTTTCAGCCCTGACCCGTGAGGGGACTGTCTGTAGTTGTAGATGGCTTGCGCCGTGGGCCTCCATGGTAATACTGTGCGTAGCAACAAGCTCTGGTTGCAATCCTAAGATTTAGAAGAGATTCTACAATGTCGTCATAAATTAGACTTACTTGTAAAGATTGTGAAGAACTTAGATCACAGTCATAAGCCTTACCTAAGTTTATTTAACAAATTCCTGTGATCCAATAAGACTTTCTGAGGTTTGGATCCTTCATCTCGTGTTGTTTTCAAACGTCCTGGAGGAAAGCAGACAGCCGAGATCATGAGGCTACGACACCCGTTGTGTAGGCTTACCCGAGGGGAAGATGTCATTGGAGAATGCATTCAGATGCTTTTACCAACTGTCTTCAGCTTTCTGTTCTCTCGGCACCGTCCATGTCCATACTTGATCTATCCGTTTGTCTCTTGGTGCTGGAGTTGACGAGTACGGTTGATATCAGCTGGAAGTGAAGGGATCTCAACGTCTGAGCTACGGACCAGGTGAAGCAGTAGACTTCGGCCGAACCTCGGTGATCCTGTTTCCAGCTCAAGGTCTCCCATTGTACTTGTAGCAAGCAAGGTGACTGATATGGGTCGCCTCATTTGTCTGTGAGACTTATCTAAAAAGGGTCAGACCAGGGCCATAGTTCTTAGCTAAACAACCACTAAACTCTTCAAGATTGCAATAAATTTAGATGAGAGCCCTAAAACTAGACTAAGATTCTCTAACCTTAGGTAAGGCATGGTCAGTATGTTTGTTCACTGGGAGGTGGCCCACATCATGAGGTTACACAACAGTTTGGCGCTATCAGTGACAGTGGCAGATTCACTTGTCTGAGGCACCCAGGCAACCACATCAACTTCTCTCACCCGCATCCGCATGCAAACCCACTCCTTCATCTTCTCTTCCACATCATTCAAGTCTTCATCCTCAAACATGGACTCGTGTCACATTCTCAGATTGCCCGACGAGTTGCTAGTTGCTGTGGTCGAGCTTCTTCCCGGCGACGCACTCAAAGCGACGCGTGAAACTTGCCGCAAACTCAACAGCGTCGCGTCACCTTATCTCTATCCTGTGCTTTACCTCTCATGTCACCAGCTCGACCTCAATGTCTTCCGACTCGTCGCAAACAATCCCCTTCTCATCGGCGGCGTCAAGGAACTCGTGATTGATGATACCACCCTATCGCCTCGTCTAGCCAACTGGGAGGTCTACAAGACTGTAGCGTCGTATCCCCAGAATTGGCCCGATCGGAAAATGTCGTATGACTGGGGAAAGGAATTCGAAAATGAGGGACGAGTCTGGTCCGAGGAACCAGACAAAGACTTCCACGCTCTCTACAAGTCTGTTCTCCGAGATCACCACGCCAACCGCCGAGGACATACCGACATTGCCGCCCTCAAACGCGCCCTACCTCTCTTCAAGTCACTGAGAAGCCTCGTCATCAGCAACCGCACGGCCGATGATTGCGAGGGAATCTTCGAGGGCGCACAAAGCGAAGAGTCGAGCAGTCCAGTTGTCAAGATGTGGAGGCGCCTTGGAGTATCCAAGCAGGAACGACCTCCTTTCCCACCCAGATGCGACTGGGTAACACCATGGTACGAAAACGAAACTGAGGACAGAGCGGAAGTGATGAACCTAGATTGGTTTCGTGACAGGTTGGATAGACTGATCAACAAATATGGACTGCCAGCTGCCAAGGGGCAAGTCCACTTGGTAGACAACCGAAACGGCCGATACCCAGGGGTAAGTCAATATGGTGTGCCAAAAGAAACGTCTGAAGTGCAGTTTCGGTTCTTTTATGTTCAATGTGGACTCCCACGTCAGACATAACCTAACCTCTTGGGCCACATTTCCTTTGCGTCAAGCCAATCACTAACAAAGCTTCAGGCAGCAGGAAATCGCATGAGTTTTCAGAGACGACATGCTGAATCATTCGATTGGTCTGATCTCAATTACCTGGAACCGGGCTATTACTGCCGAACAATCGGGCGAGAAGCTCGCGGTGTATCCGTCGCCCTCGAAGTCCTCGGGGACCCTCGTATACGAATCACTGAATTCCGGGTTGATGCCTCTCTTCAGGTCGCTGATTCCATCGAAGAGTGGGAACCTTTGTACCAGCCAGGTCTCTCAGTCATGCTCTTCGACAGCACCCGTTCGCCGCTTGTGCCGAAGCTGACATCTTGCTTCTCTAACCTGACCAAGTTCCATCTCGTCCTGAGCGACTGCAAAGCGAAAGAGTTTGATTACGATACTGATGAGGGAATGCATATACTGGATCAGGGCCACGTCGCTACTATTCTTGAGTCTATGCCTCAACTAGAGGATCTTCTTCTCGAGCTTCATGGCATGCCGATCTTTTTTGCAATGCCATTTGCCAGTTTCAGCCGACTTCGACATGTTGAGTTCAGCTGCAGCGAAATAAGTTCTGAGCTGCTCCTCAACTTCCTCCAGTGTCACTACTCGACCCTCCAGACCCTCATTATCCGGTACTGCAATATAGATCCGGATGTAAGTGATGAGACGTGGGAGGAAGTTATGGAAGAGGTCCGCGACCTGCAAGATGAAGGGATTTTGAACTTTTACCAAGGGCTGGTGATCGGCGTCTATGACCACGGGTCTTGGCGAGGCTGCGGGAAGAACAATACCCTCACGCCGGAGGATACGGGATGTCCGATTCATAGTTGGGAGTTCATTAAGTGTTCACTCTGGAAACAATTTGACGGCTACCCTTGGGATTTTGGGGATGACGACTGGTCGTACGTAGGCCGAGGTGATTGGGATACAGAAAGCGAAGACGGAGAAGGCGATAAAGATGGCGGAGATGAGGGCGAGCAGGAAAGTTCCGGGATCTGATGCAAGGTGACCCAGTCAACTCATCAAAGGCTCTTCTAAGCTCATCCTAAACTCATCAAAAGTTTTCCTAAGCTTATGATAACTAGTCTAAGTCTTTCATCTCTTAGGATAGAGGCCACTTTGCCTCTCAGGCGAAAGCAAGCACAAGTGGGAGCGTTGTCAAAAGCGAATTTGTTCGAGTATTTTGGGCCAATCGATCTGTGGCATGTTTTCGACACGCATGCATATCTGGAGCCATCGAGTCTCTCAAAGCATGGCGAGAAGATTCAAGGCTTCTGTTGGGGGAATGGAAGGACTTGGGGAAGCTTCGTATATCTCATCAAAACCTTGAGACTAGTCAACCTCGGTAATGTGATTTGATTTCATGGCTCTTCTGACTCCCTGGCTGCTCTCTCGGGATAGTTATCATTTAAGAAAATAGTATATAACATTTAGGATGAACAAGACGTTGATGTCCACAGTGTGTTCATGGAGTTGTATAACTCTGAGCGCGTGAGAATCTTCCTTTAACTGAAATCCTCCGAGTGTTGAAAAGCTCAAGACTCTACGGCGGTTAAGACGGTTAATTGCTTAAAGAACACACGAGATTATCATTAAGTTCTCGAGGGTATCTTAGTACGGTCTAAACTTTTGCTCACTTGAGGCTTTATGCATTTGTTCCCTGTAGCCCCCGTGGTCATAAACGGGTGAACTACAAGGCTGTTTGGTGGATAGTGAACATTGGATGTGAGTCAATTGTTCTTTGTTCTTGTTTCGGGTATTGATTACAGTACGTTGACAATTCAACTGGTAACAAACATCTTGTTCGGTGACATACTACTACTCTTTGTTAGCAAGAACATCAAAATATGTGACTAAAAGACTCCAGTATATAATGAAACGAAGTAACTACCAACTCTCATCTTCCTTCATCCCATCAAACACTTACATCTTGCATCTTACACAACAACCAACTTCCACAACTCAACAATCAACATACACAACACAACACTCTACAGAGAAGTATCATCCACAATGCCTTCTCTCTTCTCAACCCTCAGCGTCCTAGCCCTCGCAGCTACCCACGTCTCCTCCCACGTCATCATGGTAGAGCCCCACCCCTTCAACCTCGACACAGAACCCCTCTACCAAACCTGGCCCCTCAGCGAGGACCTCCCCTTCCCTTGCCAAGGCCGCACCCAGCACCCGGAGCAGGTCACAAAGGTCACAGCCGGCAAGACCCAGCTCGTCAAGTTCTGGGGCAGCGCCGTGCACGGCGGCGGATCGTGCCAGTTCAGCGTCGCCTACGGAAAGGAACCCCCCAAGGACCCCAAGAAGTGGCACACCATCTACAGCATCATCGGCGGGTGTCCCGCTGAGGCTGAGGGTAACATTGCGAGCACTGGTACGGATCCGCATGGGAGGGAGAACGGTAAGGAGTGTGGGAATGATACGGGCAAGGAGTGTACTAAACAGTTCAACATTCCGATTCCTAAGGATATGCAGAATGGTCCCGCGACGTTTGCTTGGACTTGGTTCAACAAGATTGGTAATCGCGAGATGTACATGGTCTGCTCTCCTATTGAAGTCGTAGGTGGGAAGGACGATAGTAGCTACGTTGACACGCTGCCTGCTATTTTCCGCGCCAACATTCCTGGGGAGTGTACTACCGGTGCCAGTGGAAGTGTCATCAACTTTCCTGAGCCAGGTGATTTCGGTAAGATTTACGAGCAGGGTACTCCTGGAAGTGAGGGTACTTGTGCCAAGGGTGTTGAGCCCAACTTTAAGGATGATGCTGCTGCTCCTGAGCCGGAGAAGCCTGCCGAGTCTGCTCCCGCTCAACCTAGTGCCTCCGCTCCTGCGCCTGAACAGCCTTCTGCTCCGGTTGAGGGTGCTCCAGCTGCCCCTTCGGCTCCTGTTCAGCCTAGTGTCCCTGCACCCGCTCCTGAACAACCCTCTGCTCCTGTATCTGCACCCGAACAGCCCTCAGCTCCCGCTCAGCCTTCTGCCCCTGCTTCTCCCTCAAGCATGGTCACCATGCCCAGCACCCCCGCTCAACCCACCGATGTTCCCGCCCCCATCGACTCAGCCAAGCCCGAAGCCGGCGCTCCCGCTTGGTCTGGTGAGTTCCAGGCCTGTCCCTCTGATGTCAAATCCGGCATGATGCACTGTTTCTCCGAGACCACTTGGGGTATCTGCAATGGAGGCTGGGCTTTTGTCTCCAATGTTGCTGAGGGCACAAAGTGTATTGACGGTGCTATCGCTGCTGAGTAAACTCTGGTATTTGCGATTGATTTCTTGTTTTTGTTTTGCATTTTGTGATTGGTTTTTGTCATTTTTTGTTTACTATAGGAAAGATGAAATAAAAAAGTATTTTTTTGGGGTACTCAACCTCTCGCCATACCTTAGTTTGTGATAATATGTAGTAGACAGTCCTTCTTCGAGGGATGCGATGCCCATCAGTCGGACAGGCCCTTGACGACGCCAACTTCCTCAGTGTTTTCTCGTTAGCTCGTTTTGCCTTACTGTAAAGAACTCAAGAACCAGTTCCGTCCGTAAAGTCAAAGGTAGCCTTGAAGACTACTATCGTCTGTACAACAGCAATAATGCAGACCATGTCATGGGAAAGACCTAAGCTCCCCAGACGATTCGAGTCGTCGATTTCACCGGTCTCTACCAGCAGCGCCTACGCGATCTGACCGTGTGGGTTGAGAACAACATCACTCCACCGGCACCAACAAATTACACCGTCGTTGACGGACAGGCTGAGGTCCCCTTATCCGTTAACATTTTAGAAAGCGCATTCATTGAATCTAATGTTGGCGTCAGTCTCACTACCACTAGTAAAAAAGCTTCATGGCGCAGTGTGCCACGGCTTACGGCAGGTAAGTTGAGAGTCGGGTCAAGGTTGGTACCACTAGAGTCCCATTTGAGAGTTGTCGACAGGGCGGTCGGGATCATGACTCGCTGTAGCATCTAGGACTCTCTTGTTACCGTATTTGACATACCCCCGGATACAATCGTGCCCTCTAGCCATTAACACTGTAAATTGAGGGATCGCGCCAACAAAACCATCCGTAAATGCTCAGTATATACTGATATAAGCAGATTTATTCCCCGATAAGCGCTAACTACCGAGGAATACCACTGACTCTACCCAGAAGCAGTCGGTGGTGCGCTGGCAAAGGCGAAAGCCTCCGAGAACAATGCGCGCAGCACTTGATTAAGCTTCACGGTGAGAGGACAAATTTCTGGGTGATGGTTCAATTCATGGCACTACGACATCCGGGTAAATGCGACCAATTCCATCTACCATGGCAAGATTCTCGATCATAGCTGTCTAGCAACACTTGCCTGTTGTTCATCAACACAATCTTCACTCAAAAGCATTCCAACATCAGGTTCGCTCCGCCTTGTTACCAGTAGCTGGCATGACATCCCACATCGAATCCCCCTCACCAACAATGATCGAGTACGCTAGCTGAGCATAATGCTCAGCGACAGGCACTAAGTGCGGGTTGATCTCGTCGTAGCACTCAATCAACTGAAAGAAGAGCCACGGGATGTGATGTTCCATCATTCCCCACTGCTTCACTTCAAACCGAGCCCGGGCACTACCGTCATCTGGTGGAGTTGCGAGAATGACAAAGCCCATGGTCTCAAGACCCTTGATGAGCATTTCAGCAGCCCGGACAAAATCTCCGTCCTGACGGCAGCGAATTCCAACGTAGGCATAAAGGTCTGCGATGCACCAGCGGATCTGCTTGGCGGGCTTGCCAGAGTAGGTCTTCTCGATAACACGCAGAAGCTTAGTGGCCTTGTCGAGGTCGAATTCTTGATCGGAAGGCAGCTGCTTGTTAAATTCTTTGCTGAGCTCTTTACGCCGAACGCGAACAGCCTCGGTGGTCTTGAGTCGGTCCTTGCAGAGTTCGCAATCACATTTGAATCCCCATCTGGCCAAGCCCTTCTGAACATCCTGGTATGACTCCGAGTTAGTGGATGGGCGGTAGGGGATCGTCAACTCGGTGTCGGCCGGTATGTCTCGCGCCGCGCGGATGATGGCCATGTCGCCGATGAATGAGCGGCGGCAGTTGCCGACACACGAGTGATTTATGCGAGCAGCGAGAAGCCAGACACCAACAGAGGTGAAGAGAGGCCTCTCACGAGTGGAGGCGCAGACTTCGGGGGCTGGGTTGCCGCTCCAGACGTTGTTGCCACAGAAGTCGCGAGTGGATCGTGGGGCACCGAATGAATTGAGAGAAAGGATCTTCTCGACAAGGAAGCTGCGACACCAGATTAACGAGTGTTCCATCGGGAACCAAGGGCAAGTCAACTTACGCATCAACAACAGGACGTCCATCCGCCTCGGTAGCTGTTACCGGTTTGTACTTCCCATGGTGTAGCTCGGTAAATGCAGAGAGAGCTTCCGGATCATGGTACAACTTCTGAACAACCTTGGGCCAGAGATGCGCCGATGCACCAGCCGTCATGCGCTTGGTGTTGAAGTTGACCATGACAGTGCATTGGTCCGTCACTCGGGTCTCGTCAATAAATGAGTACTCAAAGGCCTTCTCAACGAGGAGCAAGTCACCCGCCTTGACAGCCTTGGTGGTGAACAGACCGCGACCGCGCCCAGGCGACTCCCGAATCTCGACAGGCTTCGAGTAGGTGGCGCAATCAATCAAGGCAGCTCCCTTGGCTGCCTTGGCTGTCTTATACATCTTGTTGAAATTGTATTTACCCGTGCGCTGCTCTGTCAGTCGTGTCTTGACAGAAAGAAGAGTTGTCTCGGCTGCCTTGCTGTCAGGAAACTTGTCCAGGAGGTCGATGAGCATGGCTTCGCAATCCTCGAACCGGTTCAGTCTGTAGAGGGCGGTGGCATGACGGAACAAAGCCTTCTCGGTAGGCGCCTCAGGGTCATAAGCCTGGGTGACATCCAGCAGTGCTTCGGCGGGTCGACCAAGCTTGAGGTTGGTGAGGGAGCGGTTGAGGTGGGCCAGCTGCTTGTCTTGGGGAGCCTCGGCGACGTCGAGGGCTTGGGAGTACCTGAAGTTCACAATGTTAGCTATGAGTGAGTTGAAGGAGGATGGGCGACTGACGAGTGATGAGCTGCTGCCCAATCCTTCTTGCTAACGGCCTTGTTGCCGAGATCGCGGTAGCCATGACTGGTCTTGTCGTCTCGGTCTGGGTTAACTTTCCATGCCTCGGGGATTCGTCCATCGCCATGGCGCAGGGGAATGATGTCGCCCGGGTGGTCGACTCTCAGCGTGTAGTAGGGCTGGGGGATCTGACAGAAATTCGGGGTGATGGTGTCATGAACGCGCTGAAAGAAAGGGTTCTTGACGATGCACACACGATAGTCTAACATTGTCCAGTTGCAGGAGATCTCCTTCTCCAAGGGTTGGTGATACAGCTTGAGCAAGACAGCTGTACCCGCCTGATCCTCGACGATGAACATGATAGCCTCGCCACGGTCGACAGGCGACAACTGGTGGAGGAGAACCTTTGATCCCCAATGGTGGGTTTCGAGACGCATCTCGGAGATGCTGATTGGCTTAAGGTCCTTCTCCGGGATGGCGCAGGGTGGATAAGGCCCTTCAACAGTAGTGATAGGGATAGCCAAATAGTCTTCAATCAGCTTGGAGTTAGGGAAAGGGTAGTCACTTCCGCAGGCCATTCGGACGAATGCGCCAGCAGGGTTTAAGCCAGGTGTGAGAATGGCCTTGCCGAGTACTCGGGCCATGAAGAGTTGCTCGACGGCATCTTTGGTAGGATGGTCGGTAACAAGCTGACCCTTTTTCGTCTGGGCCTCAGCCAGGATCGCTTCGGTAGCCTTGACAAATTTGACCAAGTTCTGGTCCAACGAAATGTCTATGAGATCCATCGTATTCGTGACGGCGGCGTTACTGCGTGAACACTGTTGGTGATGCAGCGTAAAGAACGATTGTGGGTGTGAAAGGATAGGAAATTCCTGGTGATGAAGAGAGATGAAGACGGAGAGGAGAGGTTGCAAGAGCAAGAGGCGGGGAGGGAGAGGGTGAAGATAAGAAGGAAAGTCTCGGATGGAGGTGCACAGGAAGGAGCGCTGCCCGGTTTTCAGGTGGCAAGGCAGCAATCTCTGTTTGTGATTCACGCACCTTCCAGGGCAGGTGCATTGCAAGACCGCATCTTCTGGCAAGCAAACAGCAACTGCCCGCACCGACAAACAGTGTCCGCAACTGTAAGCTGAATGCTTGGTTTTGGCGTTACACAAACGGGGATAGTGGAGTCAATCTGGCATAGCAGGTTACAGTTGAAACGTCAGTCAAGTGAAAGCGGTCTGCTGTCGGGTGTTACTGTTTACCATAGGTAGACTTTTGCTTGCCCGATTAGTCCCATTTTTGCTTTTATCTCGCTTATGGTTAATTCCTCCCGTGCATGTTTCACCTGCCACGGCTATCCGTACACTGCCCAAAAACCATCCAATCCGACTGCATGTGCACCTGGAGAACAAATCAAGCAAGGTGATGGCTGAGGTTGTCCGGATTGCAGAAAACGTTTGTTGTTATTTGCGTACTTTTGGAGGTATCCAGTTACAAACGCAGTGATCTGAGTAAACGCAATTGCAAGTAAACTATCATGGTGCATACAGGGTCCATCGCGGTCCGTCCACTGTACATGTCTCCGTAGCCGCAATCATATGACCCTTGACGATTCAATCTCTGCGATGAACGCGAACCATGAGCTCAGACTGTGGGAAAATACCACAGTTAAACACAGTCCAAGGCTTGGTAGGTTCACAAGTCGTAAAGTCAAACCGTCGCAGCAGCTACACAAAATTAGCTTCACCCCTCTTAATCAACAAAAACTTACCTCCACATAGATCTTGTTCAACTCCATCAAAGCAACCGGTCTCCCCAAACACTGCCACCGTCCATAACTAAAGATCAACTCCAGCGCATTCTCCATCTCCCTCAACTTTTCACCCTCACTCTCCAACCATCTCTCCGATCGAAACTCTCCCGCGTCAGAACCCCAGATATCCTCACGGCGGAATATTCCCTACGCGCAGTAGCCGATTTCGGTACCGCCGGGGATGAATTTTCCTTTCCACATGTCGCCGTGGGGAGGGACTTGTTTGGACATTAGACCTGCGACGGGAGGGAAGATGCGGAGACCTTCTTTTATGACGGCTTGGAGATAGGCAAGATCGCGGCCGATTGAGTCGGGGATTATGGGTTCTGAGAATTGGGTTTTTGAGATTTCGTCGCGGAGGGTGGTGTACACGAGGGGATTGGTGATGATGTGAAGCATGATTGAGCGGATGGCTGTAGCTGTTGTATCCGAGCCCGCGACACTGCGACTCTTAGCAAAGACATCGATTGAGGCCAAGGACTTACATCTGTAACAAAATCTCAGACTCTGCCTCTTTCTGCGTAAGGCCATGAGCGACAAAAGAACCACGCATGTATTTCTGAAACTTTTTATTGGGTCCAAACCGCTCAGCCGTGACCTGTTTCGCAATTCTTGAATCCATCAGCATTTTCACATCCACCTCAATCAAACACTATACTCACCCCATCAACTTTCCAAACCCAAGTCTATCCTTCTCCGACGGCAAAAGACTTTTGAAAACCGGCGAACTCAGTACGTTGACCAGCCACGGAGTTACCGTTGTCACCATCACAGCTGGCAGCGTCTCCTCTGTGATCTGGATATACTGGTACACATCCACCCAAACGGTTCACCAAACGCCAGATCCGCAATAACATCTAACGTAAAAAACTGCACGCGCCGTCCAAAATCAACAGGCTTTTTCTCATCTGCGTATTTTCCCAATAGGTTCATGAAGGAGAGTATGTTCTTGTCAATCTTTGGTTCGAGATTCTCCACCTCGCGACCGCCGTAGCCAGCTGAAATTTTGGAGCGCAGCTTGAAATGCTCGTCTTCGTCGCGCCATGAGAGAATGTTGTTGTTTCCGGGATCAAAGCGCATGCAGTCGTGCCAATCTGATCGGCGGTATTCGGTTCGTACGTTGAGGATGTGACGCATTAGTTCTGGGTCGTCGTTGAGAAGGTCGTTTTGGTCCGACTCTAGCAATTGAGCCTGTTGAGATTTTAAGCTTGCGATGGTGATGCGACTACTAGATAATTACCGTATTGTTTCGTGACCTCCCCAAGGTCGAGGTATGCTCTTCCGCCGCCGACTTTCTTGATCAACCACCATTTAGAGAGGGCTGATGGGCGAGGACCTTTAAATTCGCGCAGGCAGTTGTACTGTCGCCATGTTGAGAGGGCAGACCAGAGTGTCAGGAATATGGCCACGAGTCCTGCGATTGCAATCGATGGACGAACATCGCCTGTGGTTTCGCGCCTATGAACAGGAAAGAAGCTGCAGCCATGGCGCTGCCAGAACAATCTTCAACTATTTGCGGTGAATGTTTATATCACCAAGCGTTGAAGCCGTTGAGTTGGTTCGCAGGGACAGTTTGCTATCAGACCAGCGGGCCGAACCCGTGGGGGACTTGGCTTTACAAAAAGAAACTAACAAATCTACAGGCCCAAGGGGATCATTAATGTTCCCTTCCTTTCACTAGCATGGATATGATCACTCAATTCCTTCGGCAAAACAGCGAATACAAACGAAAC
Source organism: Fusarium pseudoanthophilum (assembly GCA_013395995.1). Lineage (NCBI taxonomy): Eukaryota > Fungi > Ascomycota > Sordariomycetes > Hypocreales > Nectriaceae > Fusarium > Fusarium pseudoanthophilum. Next base: position 14,930 of record JAAOAR010000460.1, on the reverse strand, counting down.
TCTCTTGTGTTCCAGCCCCTCCACAATCTTTAGCGAACTAAACCCAGCGCTAGACCACTAAACTGTCCTCTATCGTTCTAGTTTACACGCCATCGACCGCGGAACCCGGGACATCGATCGCTGGGGTCGGGGAGAGGGTATCGTTCATGGGTCGATGATCCGACGGCCATTGCCCTGAAGAAGAAATATTCCAAAGTCAGTCGAGAGACCGTTTTGTCATGCCAGCCACAAGCCACGTCAGTTGTGCTTAGTTTTCTCTTCGCCCGCGACGGTTTATTCGAGGTGCGGGTCGGCACGTTATCTTGTCTCTGCGGGTGAGGGGGAGAAATCATGATCTTTTCTGCTCACCTTTGACGTTTATTTTTGCTAATTGCCGATACCCATTGCAACGTCGGATATCAATTCAATAAACATGACGGTAGATACAGAGGCTGAGAAGCAGGCGGGCGATGATATCGCTGATCCTAAGACAACCGTGACTGCTACCGTGACTGAGGGCGATAGACAAGCGCCTACAACTGATGAGACCGCGCTGCAAGCAGAGGTTTGCGATTGCGATTGCCATTGGAATTTGAATTGAGTTAACGGGATTCAGAGTGAGTAGGATTTCCCTGGTGACGACTCAGCGATCGGGGTATGCAATATTCAGCATTGTTTGCGACGTGAGCTGATGTATGCAGGATGATGCTGCGAGCAGTACAGCGTCAATCAATTCAAGCATCATGGCCTATCGCACCGAGAACGGAAGAACATACCACGCTTTCAGAGAACCCAGTACGTTACCCTCACTCATTTGAAGAAACTTTCAAGAACGTTTAGGTGAGTGAGTTTATACGGGTATTATAAGCATGGACTGATCGTGATAGATCTCCAACATCATTTGTTCACACTCACTCTTGGCGGAAAGCTTTATCTTAGTCCAGTTGGAGACACCAAGCATTTAAGCCGCGTTCTCGATGCAGGAACAAGCACTGGCGTCTGGGCAATCGACTTTGCCGACGCTCATCCCGAAACTCAAGTACAGCACCTCATCTCACGCTTCACATCAATACCACCATTCTGGGTCATCGGTATTGATCTCAGTCCCATTCAACCCAATTTGTACACTTTCCAACTTCACAATTCTGTGCTTCCACTGACAACACAGCATCCCCACAAATCTCCAATTCCAAGTCGACGACCTCGAAGACGAATGTACATTCACCTACCCGTTCGACTTCATCTTCGCCCACATGATGACCGGCTCAATCGGCGGCTTTCCCAAATTCCTCACCCAATCCTTCAACGCTCTGAGTCCCGGCGGTTGGGTTGAATGCCAAGACATAACGTTCCCCGCACAATGCGACGACGGTACTCTCAAAAAGGATTCTTACATCGATCGGTGGCCAAGCTTTATGATCGAAGCGACGAATAATTTCGGTCGCACGGCGGAGAGTGCCAAGTTCTACAAACAGCAGATGATTGATGCGGGGTTTGTGAATGTTACGGAGGTGGTGTATAAGTGGCCTACTAATAGATGGCCCGCAGATCCTTATTATAAGGAACTTGGTATGTTGTTTGTTGCTTGGGGGGAGTGAAGCTGACGATTTAGGGTTCTGGTATAATCATAACATCGCGGGTGAGCTGTCAGGTCTTTTTATGGTGCTCTTCACGAAAGGGCTGGGATGGAGTCCTGAAGAGGTAGAGGTGTTTTTGGCAAAGGTTAGGACTGATATGAAGGACAGACGTATTCACGCTTGGTGGCCCATGTAAGTGATCCCTGAGATTGTGAAGGGGAACTACTGACCAATTTAGTCATGTTGTTTATGGCCAAAAACCCGAGGCTTAATGCAGTCTGGATACGGCTAGTACTGGGTTGTGAGCTTGTGGCCAGTTTAATGATTGAAAATTATTCTTCTTGGTCCACAATTTCACACGAAATGACATGGAAGAGAAAGACAGACGAACACTTATTATGCATATCCCAACCCTGATGGATCTGTCACCTTCAACTTGGCCGGTAAAGTATAGATGAATAGCGGTTCAAGCCTGGAATACTGGCAATTGAAAGGCCAAAACACTTCTGGCCAGAAGCTTATGTTCGCCTACGGCTACTCTTTACTAGCTATTTCCTATGAGGATTGCTCAGCACGATAACATAATCCTTAGTTGGCTATACCCTTCAGTTCTCTAAAAGAGAAAGCATACTAGCAACAAACCCGTGCTGTTCTTCCACGGCCCAATCGTATGGTGTCTTTCCCATGTGATCCTTGATCTGGACATCGGCACCCATTTCCAACAATAAGTGTGTCGAAGCCATACAGCCATTCTTCGCAGCCCAATGCAAAGCTGTCCGCCCACAATAGTCGACCGAGTTGACATCTGCCCCTCTCCTAATAAGATAGTCCAGAACTCCGAACCTCTCGTTCTTTGCTGCTAACAGCATAGGGGTCCATCCATGTACTCTAGCGTCTATATCGGCGCCTTCAGCTACCAGGACGGCGACAACATCAGTATGTCCATTCCGGGCTGCGATTTGAAGAGCTGTTCTACCGTGCTTTTCTCGCTGGTTGGGATTTGCTCCACGCTCTAGGAGAAGACTAGCAAGATCGGCGCGTCCTTGTTCGGCTGCCTGGGTGAGGGCAGTACTTTCGCCAATCGGATCCTGAGCGTCAATGTCGGCGCCGCTTTCTATCAACGACATGATTCTCTCCTTGTACCCGCTGTTAACGGCTGTACGAAGGCCCGACACGACTATGCTTCCATGTGATTTGTTTGAGGCCATCTCTTCAAGAATGTTACGACGGTCCCGGCCCGATAATTCTAACTGAAGCTTATCCAAGATCTCCTGTGCATCATCCACTCGGCTCGCCAGTAATTCTACCAAGCTGTCGTGACCTCTTACCACGGCAGCATGTAGTGGGGTCCACCCGGCATCGTCTTTAGCATTGACATCAGCCCCAGCACTTAAGAGTTGAGCCACTATAGGTTCGTGGCCCTGCATCACTCCCATATGCAAAGGAGTTACACCACGCGAATCTGGTGCATTGGGGTCTCCTCCATACTCGAGTAGGGCACTTGTTGAATTGGCGAACCCAGCGTGGGCACTCCAATGTAAAGGTGACTGCTTGGCGTCGTTCACGTAGTTCGAATTAGCTCCGTTGCAAAGGAGAAGGCGTGTGATTCCCTCGTATGGGATCGCCCAATGCAGCGGTGTGTTCTCATAGCAATCCCGTGAGTTAGGATTTGCACCATTCCTCAGAAGGATAGTGGCTGCTTGCTCATGGCCTCCTGGGGCGGCCCAGTGTAGCGCAGGACTCTCTTGTTCGTCGACGGCATCTACTTCGGCACCTAGGCGCAGAAGAAGATCCAGGGTCCCGATGCTGCCCGCTTCAGCAGCCAAGATGAGCGCTTTGTTGGTCTGCGAGTTGTCTGACACGGCTCGAGCATGCTGGTCAAGGAGCATCAAAACTATGTTGTCGTGTCTGTTGATCACAGCCCAGTGAAGAGCCGTCCAGCATTCGTCATCCTCAATCGTCGAATCGGCACCATTCGCGATTAGGAGTTCCATCACCTTCCCATGGCCATTCCTCGCGGCCCAAAGCATGGCAGTTTCGCCTCGCTCGTTCATCAAATCTGTGTCGGCGCCTCGGAGGAGAAAGGCTTGCACCAATTTTGCAAAACCACGGCGCGAGGCCAGATGAAGTGCAGACATGCCGTGGCTATCTTGGTGATCAATGCTAGCTCCAGTCTCAAGAGCAGGCTCAAGAACATCATATAAGCCCCAATATGCAACTGCATGAAGCGACGTAAATTCTTTTGGAAAGGCTTCATGCCAACCAGCGGTGCGGTGACGGGGAATGCACATGGCTTGCATTGAGGAGGCCAACTTTTTCTCATCTTCCAAGAAATCCATGATCTCGCCAACGTCGTCATCACCTTGGCCAGCTGCAAAATGGTCTCCCCAATGATGGGAGGCGTAGCCGAGGAGAGCATAATGAGCAATTCGTTTATCGAGTTCTTGCTCAACTTCGCAAGGGCCGTTACTGAAGACGTCGAAGGACAAATAGGTCAAGCAAGCTTTTGCCAGATGGTTTTCTGGTTCCAAGAATCGACCTCGATGCTTCGAAAGGTATTCGTGGAGAGTTAGATGGATGAGTCTCGCGTCGTCCATTTCGTCACCGATCTGGAGCAGACCAGCCGTGACGGACAGAAGAATATGCCTTTCAGTAAACGCCAAGTCATCAAGCTCTGGGTTTCCAGGTTCAACACTCAACGCATGAAAAAGTTCCTCCGAAGTCAGCGGCCTCTTGGCATAAAATACGTATGAAAGTGCCTTCTTAGCCAATAGACTATCGCCCTCGTCAAGGCTCTCTATCCTCTGCCAAGCAGCGTCATAAAACTCTTCTAATTTTCCAACCAGAGAATTCAACGATGATCGAACTTGTCTGAGATTAGAGCGACCACATAAATATTCGATCTGTAGGTGGGCCAGGAGGAACCTGCAGATAGCCATCAGTAATTAAGTGCAGCGATTGGGGGAATTTGACTAACATCCCGTCAGTCTTTTTAACCAGGGTACTAATAATATCATTCCTGAGAGCTTTATCTCTGGCCAAGAATGAGCGCATTCTTGAGTTTGCTCTCATCTTGGCATCAAGATATGTCTCCACATCTGAAGGCCGAGCTGCAATAGTGATTTGTGTGAGATGGCCAAAACTTTCCGTGAGGTCCAGGTTCATTCGAGAGGTGATCATCAAATGTACAGAGGCTTCCACGTCGCTGGCCAATCGAAGAAATGCATCTCTGTTTTCTTCGGGGCATTCATCCTAGCCTCCAGGTCAATACAGGTTTGAATAAAAATAGAAGAGACATCATTACCAGCGCGTCAATGAGAATGAACGTCTTCCGAAAACGCTTAGACAAAGACGCGATAAGTGATATACGCTCTTCGTCGCTCGGCAGTGATCTCTTTTCGAGATACTTGTCTCGAAAACTAATAATGTCAGGCGGTAGCTGACTACACGCTTCTACCAGCTGCCTAGTAACGCTGGCCCAAATGTTGGTCTCCGAAAGAGTTTGCTTGTCCTTATAATCGCAGTAAACGTAAGCTATCGCAACTTCATCTTTTTTTGTGGTTTCTTCAAGATAATTGATGACGGTGGACCTATGCGAGTATGTAAGACAACAGTCTTCTTGTAACCATATCGGTGAATAAAATACTGACATCATGACCGACTTCCCAGAGCCAGCTGAGAAAGTTAGCATCACTGGCAACCCCAAGTTCAACAATGGGTCCTCGTACGATTTCCTGCACACCATAGCATAGTGCTTTCCTCATCACTCGCAGAGAGCCAGTCCTGGAATTTATCGGAGTCAAGCAACCATTTTCCAGTATTGCCATGGTGCTTCGAGAAAAGGCTGCGCTGCTTGTCACAGAAATCCAGACTTGATAGCCATTTGATGAGGTTTTCCCGCTCAACGGTTACTTCGTGTGCTAGAAACTTCGATTAGCTTGGGGCCTGGAACCACTGCCGAATGCTCACTGTCCAAATATCCATCCATCCTGTTTGATCTCTCAATCACGTACTCCAGCCTTTTGTCAATACTCTCCGTCATAGCCAAGTTCTCATTTATTCCAGTAACAGCCGCTCGAGCATGAAACTTTCCCTCCTCCACTCCCAGTAGAATGCAGTTCCTGACTACTCCTTTCTCTCGTTCAACAGCCTTGCGGAGGTTTTCATAAGCCTCTTTCAGCTCAGAGTCCTCCCCGGATAGAAGAGCTCTAAGTGCCTTGACTGTCAAATCCATAAGCAAAAGAATACGTGTTGTCGAACTCATTTACAGCGATATTGACTAAGGCGGGCTTGCTGGCCTAGAGAAAGCCGTAGAGGAGATAGAAGCAACTCACCAATGCGTTTTGTCTTCAGGTACCTCGTACAGATGGCACATAATACTAGAGTAGAGACGAGAACTTCAGTAAGTGCTGCTCGGAGTTCCGCAATTGCCGGGATTTTATGCTCTAACACGCTCAGACGCATTAAATATGATCGCAAATCTTCAAAGAAGTTTTCTAGCTTGTCATAGTCTGCCGAAACGCTTTTTGAGACCTTGGAAGTTGTTAGAAAGAAAATGACAAAGGAGCCCATGCCACCCACGCTTATAAGATACCGCATAGCGGCGAATATGGCCTCTGTCGCCGGATATACCTAGCATGGTAGTTAGTACCGCTGTATATGGTAGGGAACAAGATATCTTACCGTTTTAGTTGCATTCACTACAATGTCCCCGATCAATTGAATAGGGGCCAGTGTCTCTTTTACAAGCGTCCTAAACTTGTCGATCTGAGAGCCATCATGGCGACGCCATTTAAACTTTTCTTCCTTATCCTCTATTGCTTCAAGAACTTGCTGCACATTAGTAGCGCGTTCTAAATCCACCTCTTTACCCGTGATCGCCTTGTATCGATCAATAGCTCCTTGCCAAAGCAGACTTATATCCAATACTTCAGGGTCATTCTGACTTGGCCTTGATGAAAGCTCACTGCTTTCTTCTCTGATGTTTTCGGGGTCTTGCATGCTTTCGCTAGCCTTCTAGGAATTAACCATGGGCAGGGTGCGTATGTCGTCCTAAATGAATAATCTGCAGCAGCACAAATGGCATTGATTGATGTGCGAACCTAAGCTCAGCATCATAAAACAAGATACCAGAAGTTGAAGTCTGAGGGGTTTTAAATGATGGTGCGACGTCCAGTTCTGGGGTTTTAAATACCTAATAATAGTCATGTGCTGAATGGTCGGGCATCTTTTTCCCACTGCCCAATCATGAGTGCTCTATATCCGCCGTATATAGTGATCCTTGCAACCCAGCATCAGTTGATGGTTGGGTAATTAGACGCCTGTACTCCGTACTGTAGGTACCTAGTTATAAATACTCATGCTTTACCCCTAGAGTTCTAATATTAGGACACTTACTGACAGGGTTCTGAAATAGTTAAAAAATAATATAAAAAAATAATAATAATAAAAAAGAAAGAAAGAAATTAGTTTATAAGTCTTTATATAAATTATATAAATTATATAGAAGGAAAAGACCCTTTTATTATTTTTATCTAACTCTTTAATTGAATTTTAATGCATACATCTTTAATGGAAGTAGCTGTCGTTTGTTTACAACTGGGAATCCATGTTGTTCATCACATCTCACCAGCTTCATCCCTGCCCTGTCAAAAAGTTGCAAGAATTTTTGATCCTCTCTATTCATTCGTCAGTTAACAAGTCGCGGAAAGTGGGCTTGAAGGAACTTACCTTGTAACGCTACCGTCAAGTTCATCAAACTTGTCCTGACCCCAGGTGCTCAAGTTCTCCTTGAAGACAATGAGGCCATGTTCCTTTTGCAGCACAGCTTTGCACTTTTCAAGGAACTGTACCAACTCGTCGTCGTTGAGATGCCCTATGCACCATTGGATCCAGATCAGGTCGTACACAGCGCCCTCGGTGGGTTCCCATTTCTCAAGACCAACATTGTGGATTTCCCCCACGCCAGGCTTACCGCGTAAGCTTTCTGTGAATTTTGCCACGGGCTCGACGACGTCAACTTGATCCGCCAGCTTGAGAAGCAGTCCTTCTGTTATCCTGCCAATTCTATCCAGTTCTCTATTAGCAATTTTATCCCGAGACATTTCAATCTCATACTTACCCTGCCCCACCCTCAAGAACTCGTGGAACTCTTTGTCTGCCGCTCTTAATGCCAATTCCTAGCCTCGCCAAAAACGTGCGCGATCCTTGGAGATCTATGCGGGAAACGGAGGGCATGACAGCCAGAACGCCGCCAAGCATTCCGTTACTATCAGAAGCAACAGTCTCCCAGTATTCTTTGCATTTCTCCGCTTGTATTAAGCTATCGGGTTGGGAATTCGGCGAGCCCGACATGATGAGAGAGCTATGAGTAGGTGTACGGAGAAAGAAAATCCGCTTCTAAATTTTGCCTGCATAAAACATTTGTGCTGCCCCTGCGCCACATGTGGCTTGCTCATTCAGAATGTCATTCAATGTATTTCTTCGTCATGGCGATTAGCCGCTAGCCTTTGAAAAGGTTGCAAGGGCGATAATGATCATTCAAGGGTTCTATCTGGAAGTAAGTTTGCGTTATCCCTTGGTACCTACAGTTAAATAGCAATGTTGTTGAAAAGAGAAAACGCCACAGCGGTCGTGCAGGGTGAGTAGATACTCAAGACAACAGGTTGATATTCCATGGCTGCGATGGCAACGCAGTCATCAATTGAGATACGACAAGTCTTATAGGACAGAATTCTTTCTCAAACTAGGCTCCAATTGCATTAATTCATTCTCTTATTCCGTTGAGCTATTGAAAGTTGCATACTAGCTCAAATGCACCCTTCTCTAAACGGTCACCAGGAAAGCTTAGTTTTATGGTCTGGTCATGAAACAAAAAATTATGTTATAAACCCATGAGTCTGCTTAGAACACCTTCTTCTTGGCAAAACATGCGGTCTCTAATGCCTAGAAAGAGTGATCTCGGTATGGGACGCCAAGTGCCGGCTTGGCAATACGCGATTCTTGGTATTGTTTTGTCAATAGAAGGCGCCCCATTGATCCGAGGCAGTGCACCTTGGCGTCTCTTCTCCCTTTGAATCTTATCAACGATTTGACTGCCTAAATACTGGACGTATTGAATGATAATGCTGTGATCTTGACTTGTGAAAATCACAATTCTTCTTATATATAATTCGACTTGTCCACTAGGATAGAATATTTTGCCCAGACTAGTCCACGTACGCATCGTCTGTGCACTATTCTTGGCGAAGCAATTCAGAGCCGAAATCGCCGGATCCCAATCTCTTTTCTCTTCTTTTTTTCTCTCAGCCCAGACAATTTTCGCTCCGAATAATAGTGGGCCCACGCCAGCACGTCATCCCGATTAAAGGAGTGACTCTTTTTTTCCTTCTCTCCCTTTAAAATAACTTTTCGAGGCGTCGACTACAAATAATTTCGCTTTTTCAAAGACGTACGACCGTTGGATTTTAACGAAACTCGTTATCGACGTTGGAAACGACTTTTTGAGAGGGATCACGTTTCGGCACTTTCTCCGAATCTCGGTCAATATGCCCGACTCTGGGAGCGATAACCCCGAAGCTGGGCCAAAGGGAGAGACAAAGAGCCCTGTGGCTAGCAGATTCACGACGGAGATTGATACGCGATGGGGTGATATTCTTCTTCTCATTTGCTTCTTCGTGGCTGGTCTCGTTGACAGCGCCGCGTTCAACATGTACGGTTGTTTCGTCAGTATGCAAACAGGTCAGTCCATATCCCTCAATTCACATCTCAAGCCTCAAACTCACATCCTGCAGGAAACACAATCTTTGTTGGTCTAGGTGTCAGCCATCAACCTGAAAACCTCCCCGGAAAAGCTTGGTCTCGCTGTTTTCTCGCCATTGTCTGCTTTGCTTTTGGAGCGCTCTTCTTCTCAAGCTTCCATCGATTTTTCGGACCTCAGAAGCGTTGGGTTCTTATCACGTCATTCCTCATCCAAGCTCTTCTCACTGGTCTTGTTGCAATTCTTGCTACGACCGGCGCTGTTTACAACCATCCACACGGCCGGGAAACAGTGCACGAGAATGGCTGGATCATCGAGAGAGTCCAGGACTCATTCCCAGCAACTGACTACGCCGCCATCATCATCCTCGCTTTCCAGAGCGCAGGCCAAATTGTCGCTAGTCGCGTCCTCAAGTACAACGCCATGCCTACCATTGTCCTGACGAGTTTGTACTGCGACATGATGAGCGACGCAAAGCTCTTCACTGCACCTATCAACGACAACGCCGATCGAAACCGAAGAGCTACTGGAGCTGTGCTTCTCTTTGCCGGTGCTGTTTCCGGTGGTTTCCTATCTAAGTCTTGGGTTGGATTCGCTGGAGCTCTTTGGATCGCTGCGTTCCTCAAGCTGTGCATCACTTTTGCTTGGATCCTCTGGAAGCCCAAGTCCTCCAACAAATAGACGAATGTAATCCAAGATGGACGAAAACAGGTCGAATTATGCTTTGCGTCTGAGGGCGCGCTCAGTTGTTAGCGTTGATATCCAGTGTCTAGACGTGTTAGATGGTTAGAGGTTTATAGAATTGAATAGGATAGTAATTAATTGGAGATTTTGATATCTTTTCTCGGAAACCGATCCTTGCTCTGTGACTCTAAGTCACTCTGCACTATTGTGGTACTGCTGGCTAATATTTACGCTACTATATATATCTTCCTTCGTCAAGGCCTGGTTTCTTTATGAAACTCCAAAATTCTTTTCTATGTGAACGAAGTTCAGGCACTTGATGTAATGGCCGAGAGGCGTCGCAGTCAGTATGATTTCGCTGAACTGTAGAGGCCTTCAGCTAACTTCTGATCAGAGCGACAGGACCATGTAGCCTGACCTGGGCTCGCATTCTCAAGAAAAAAAAACGGTTTCGGGTTACAATATTGACGACTTGTCATCAGACCATACCATACCAACATTATAGCTACGTTGCCAATAGGCCATAGTGATGGAGTGAGGCTGCATCCATAGGTCAGTAGACAGCAGGCAGCTATGGGGGCTATCAAGGCTATTATCAATATTAATCAGGAAAATCTGCATCTTTCGTCTTGGTTAACCGAGTGAGGCCTCATTCTGGAAGCGATGCTGACATGTTGTCCTACTTCTCGAGTGAAGCAACCCCACTCAGCCAATGAGTCTCTATCCTTGCATCTGTAGGATTATCAGCTCATGACCAAACAAGCATCTGAATTAACGTTTCTACAACCTCTCAGTTATCAATCTGCATTTTCAGGCTGTCAAACGGCACAGCAGCAATCGTGACCCGATCACGTCTTACGTGGACACCAACTCGACCTGTAAGATTCCGCCCTGCTTACCTATAAACATGGATTATTTGTCTTATGGGAACAACAGCCAATAAGAACGATTATGTCTAACGAGGCTCTGGAGAACGTCAGCAGTAAGCATGATATGATAAAACCTTCCTAATATGGTATACGGTGAAAAGTCAGCTCTTCGGTTTTGTTCCGGAAGAATTATTCCGAAGGAGTAGTCGTGAGCAGTCAGATTCGCGATTTCTGGTGTGACGGTTGTACTGCATTGCACTTTGGACATCCTTTTCAAACCCCTTGTTTCTTGAGTCTGCAGTTCAAGCATCACGTTGGTCAGACTCGGTCAGGTCACGGTGTGATACCGTACATGAGAGAGAGTCATCTGGTCTGACTTCGTCTGCAATACGCGACCGTTGCGTCTTAGATAACTAGGCTCAGTTCCTCGCAATTAGCCGTTCGATTATTGCTTCTCACAATTCAAGCTTTTGAGAGCGACACCGATGATAATCCACTTCTCGACGATATAGCCAACAGTTGAAGCTGCCTGCCTATTGCCTGTCACCTAAACCTGTGCAGCTGCAATTTCTCCCCTCCTCACATACAACCATTGGCCTTTCAAACAGACTTCACTAAAAACTCACAATGTGCGTCTGGATCATGAACACCAACCACTTTCTATGTGGCCACTCAACCCTTTCCCGCGCGTTTTCGATGAAGACTGGGTGCTGGTTCACCTGCAACGTCATTACCGCCGAGGTCGTAGGCCAGGGCGTCCACAACTGGTCGAAGCCTTGCACTTCCTGCATCTCAGCCGGGACTTATTGGAAGAGGGGAACTAGATGGTACCATAGAGCCTGATTTGGCAAGCCAAAAAGACGTTTTGGAGATGTCTGTCTTCAAGTAAACGGGATAATGGCGTTGACTATGGTCGCGAGAAAGAATGAATTGTCGTGCAGTTGTCTCGTGGCGGCCTTGGGAGTTTCGTTAGGCAGAGCGTGTCTTGGGCACGGATGCTCGAGCTAAACGGCAAAGGTATGGTGTAAGGGGGCGCATGTGTCGGAGTATTGAGGATTCGCTGTGTCATCGGAAAGCACGGTTGATGAATGGTTCTATCTGAATACCTTTATGGATTCCTGTAAATAGTTTCTGGAGTTTATGTAACAGCGGGTAATCGTTATGATCTAAGTATATCATCAGTGCTCCCATTATGGCGTAATGGCTCCTTATCCGAGTCCCCAAAACCAGTCGCATCAACCGAAGACTCCTTTCTAAAAACACTGTGATGGGGGTCGTCATGCTCTAGACTATTCAGCTGATAGCTGTGCGAGGGTCTGCCCCTCCAGTTCCCGCTGGATTTGGATTGATTCTCTCCTTGGTGCTTGGACTTGGCTGTCAGACCGAGAAAAGTCAAGACTCTGGGAAGGTATGTTCTGAGGAACGGCTTCAGCCGCATGAGGTTGTTGCATACAATGCCCATGTTGAGTTCGACCAAGGACCATACGCCAGCTTCGGCTTGTTTCCGGGTGAAGTCGGGATTGGTGGCCATGATGTGAACGTAAGGAGCTCGGACGATGGACGCGATAAGAACACTACGGCGGCGGTTAGTATTTGCTTGTATCGTAGCCAAAAGGAGATACGTACGCAGATCCAACGGACAGAATGCAACCAACAACAACCTTTTGTCGAAATGGTATCTGAAGATTATGTAACGTGGGAAGCGGGAGAATGATGATGGATAAATCGGTCGCGATGTTCAAGACGACTTGGGAAATGGCGAGATTGTTCAAGCAGACACCCGACCCGACGTCCTTCGGATTGCAAGGCCCTGAAAGCAAGACGGTGAAGGTGATGGTATAGATCAACAACGCAATAGCAATGAAGTAGACTGAAATCTGATAACCTCTGGCTGGGCTGATGCGGTAAAGGACAGACAGGATCGAGAGCTTCGTTAGGGTCGGGCTCCACATGTACGTCAACGTAGTCGGAGAGAGATACTATCATTGTCAGCACTTGACGGCTGCACCCAAAAGATCAGTTATGTACCTTGTTATACTGAACCATATCCGCAAGAGAGACATCCCAAGCATGCGAGCCCCATCCATACTTCATCATGAAGCAGACAGAGATGAAGTAGCCCAACGCCGTGCCCCACGCGAGCGTAATGAGCACGACATCGAGTTCCCATTCCTTAACGACCAGCGCGCTTGTGGCATATCGAAGAATGAGAGATATGGTCGCGAGAAAGTAGGTGACTGCAAAGACCGTGATTGTCGCGAGTTGCACGTCGGAGAGCGGCCTGTCGAAATTGGACTCCTGGCCGACTGGCGGCGGCACAACAGACGTGTTGTAGATGTCAACCCCGGGGTCGATAGTTGACATGATGCCAAAGACTTTAACTCAATGCACAATGCATTAGGAGACGTGGGAGGTGAGGGACAATAAAGCTGACTGAAGACTTTCACTCAGCTGGACTGAATGTTACATTGCAAGGATTTTTCATAAAGCCGAGCACATATGAGGGTTCAATTCCTCAGCCCCTGGGATGCAAGGTAGTTAGTGCTAAGCCGCCACCAATCAGGCGGCAATTTCTTAAGGATATATCGACATTAGAATGGAAATTTTCGCGATAGGTGACTCCTGAATGGGCTGTTGCATTATGCATCATCCATCAGCCCTAGCAAATTGCACCCTGTACGGGGTAAGGTTAATGGCGATCAATGTCGGGATCTGGCCACTTTTGAGCCCAATATCCACCCAAGTGATTCCCGCGGGATCGACTGTGCTTCTGATGAGATTCAGGGCTATTACCATATATATATGACTCTCGCTGGAGCCATTTCGGGAACTTCTTAGAAGACCACTTGTAGGTATTCATGTAAGTCAAGTCTCATCAAGCAAGTGGCTCATCAGTGTTGAGGACCTAACTTTACCAAAAGCCAGTGGATGAGAAAGACATGTAGAGAATGGCATCAGTTGATTTCCTGAGCTGACGAAGGAGTTAGCGTAAACTCTATATCTTGGACGATGATGAAATGGCGGATGTAACTCCCGGCGGCATCTGACCAGGGTAAACCAACGGTTCTCTTACACACAGGTTGCAACGGACCAGGGCTCTAGCTGGACGGGAAATCTACCCAGCAAGGGTTTGATGCGAGAATCCACAAGCGAGTGATGCCTTTGCAGATAAGTTTGCTCAAATCGGGTTGCAATGAGGGCCCGACAAGGGTATATAATCTACGTTACTAGCTGATGCAACCAAAAAAGCAACACCACTTTCTCTCCCCGTATCCTTTGTTCAGCCAACCGATCATGATGTTCAACTCCCTTGTCACGGGATCTCAAGCCCCGAGGAGTAATTTCAACAGCGAGAGGCCGCTGCCGTTAACCCCGGAGGAGGTTACTTCTGAGTGGCTATCAGAAGCTCTTGGCGTTGCTGTGAAGGACTTCAAGATTAGTTCTGTTATACACGGTCTTTGTGGACCTCGTTTTTGACGATGGTGCGAAGACGGAGATTCCTAGTAGGGTTGTCCTGAAGGGGGGTTTCAATCCGGTGATTCGTGAGACAGTTCCTCAGATGTTGCCTACGTATCGCCGTGAGGCTGAATTCTACTATCATGTCGCTCCCCAGACGACGATGCTTCTCCCCAGGATCTGGTTCGCGGGTACAGACACAGTCAACGGCCAAGGCATCTTCATCATGTCAGATGTATCAAGCGAAGCTACCTTTGGCACCCCACTAGAGCCCTGGGCACCTGAGCGAGTTGGTGAAGCATTGAAGCAACTCGCCAGTCTGCACGCGAAGACGTGGAATACTAAGGAGGAGGAATACCCCTGGCTCTTTGCAAAAGACGGGTCAAAGCTGGAGAACCCTGTTCGAAATATCATCCTTGCGCTGCTAGAGCCTGCACCATGGGGAGCGCGCTTCGACGAAAAGGTTCGGCCACCTGTTGCGAAGGAACTGCTTGACCCTGATCGGATACGCAAGGCCTTTCAGGCCCTTTGGAAACACGCAGATGCGGATCAGAGATATTACTTACTAATTTATATATAAGGCGTATAATATAAGCTATTAGCTAT
>JAAOAR010000458.1:0-24115 GCA_013395995.1 Fusarium pseudoanthophilum | reverse complement strand
CTTAACCTTATAGGCCGCCTTATCCTATAGCAGAGTCCTAGTAGGGCTAAACTCTTTCTTCTAAGCCTTATACCTGCTCTTGTCGTTGTATCTATCCCGGAGGGTCTTAAGAAATTCGTCTTCCTTAGAAGTCTAACGTTTCTGTGAACCTTAGAAAGATAAAGAGGAGTGATTTTCGCATTCAGGGTTAGGCCCGTGACCGAGATTGAGGCCGAGGTATTCAATTCTCTGGATAATGTCCTTATCGGTTCGCTTTGTCTCGGTCGCCGACTTGAAGGCCTCAGTCATCGGCCGCGTTTTATCAAGGCCCTCACATGCGGTCATCAGCGCTGCGTCCTCCTCGTCAGTCCAAGGAACAGCTGTCTCTGCTACAATAAGCTTGAGGCGAGCAACCACCGCATCCGGAGTTCTTTTGGAACCAGTCTGCTCCACCCACGATTTCACAGCAGTTAGTATGTGCTCCCCGGAACTCACAATAGTCCGGAGGTAACTGAGCTCTGAAGGACTCCATTCCGGGTGCCTAGACTCGAAATCGGGCCCCATCAGAATCTTTCTCTGTCTCGATATCGCATTAGTGGACCGATCGTTGTGGAATTCCTTGTTCACTTCGGCTGCAATCTCACTGGCCGATTTCCCAAGCTGCGCACCCGATATGATCATCGCTTGTTCTGCCTCGGTATATGGCGCGGCCTTTTTAACAAGCCTCAATTCTTCGATCCTTTCTCGAACTTGATCGACTTTGACTTGACTGGTGCTGGGTCCTTGGTTCAGTTCGGCCGCGATTTGCCCATGCGTTTTCCGCAACTCCAAACCCAGTTTAATGGTTTCGTCTTCCTTGGGGGTCCAGGCCCGCTGCTCGAGTCTACGCATCAATTGACCAACCCTCTTGTATATCGCACTTTGGGTTCGGTCAATGCCGGATTCCTGGTGAACTTCGGCCGCAATTTGCTGCTGCGTTTTCCCCGACTTAAAGTAAGATTTGATTGTCTTGTCTTCCTCAGGGGTCCAGTCCCGGCGCTTGCTTACGTGCACCGGTTCACCATCCTCGTGGGTTGTCGTATCCGTGGTACGATCGGTGTCAAATTCCTGGTTCACTTTGGTCGTCATCTGTTCCTCCATTGCGCCCAGCTCCGCATCCGACTGCATCATGTCGTCCTCGGCGTCACGGCAATGCCGTTTCTTGCGCTTGTGCTTCGGCCTGGGTAGAGGCGAGGTTTCATCGGCCGGTCGTTTTCTCGCCGACGAGGTAGAAGTCGAATGCTGTTCGAGTTCAGCATCCCCTTCCGCATCCTGGCCAGCAGTTCTGTGTGAGGGCACCGAAGCGCTGCTTTGCTGAATAGGTAGCTCGCTCTTGTCAGCAGAGCCATCAGGTTGGGCATCGTCTTTCTGAGCTTCTTGGATAGCCAGGGTCATGAAAAGGCTTTGGTCAAGGGTCATGCCGCACACCAATTCTTCCCAAAGAGGTGCGATCAGAACACCATAACGATCGCGCAGCCCAAAAATTCCTAGGGTTGTGTTGTGCTTTCCCAGAGCAGCTTCAATGGCATCCCATGCGCCTTGCTTCTCCAAGAACTCCTGAACCCAACGCGGCGATAGGTCGGGGTTGAGCTCTTTGCCGCCATCACGGCCCACGAAAGAGTATGGGTGTTTTTTTGACTTTAGGAAAGAGTCGCGCAAAGTTTCTCGCAAGAGGCACTGTCCTAGCTTCGCATCGGCCGGAAGTTCGCCGGTTCGAATGTAAGTCAGAACCCATTCGAAACGGGATTTCGCAGTCTCCCGTTGATTGAAGCCCCAGATGTTTCTATAATCTTCCAGGAACAAATTTTCCCAGTATTTTTTATCCTTTTCCTCAGGTGTTTCTGGTCTATCACTGTCACCGAATACGGATCGATGGATATCCTGCATACGACGAGCCAAGACTGCAAGAGTAGACGTTTTGTACTGACCTATTATTAATGGTGCGTCAGCCCGAACATTGATGCGCATCAAAGTCTTGCGTGTCGCGGAGGCAGAGCGGGCAGCCGCTGCTGAAAGCCCCGGTCGAGAGGCCATCAGTCCCCCGAGTCGATCTGCGTCAGACTGGAATAGAGATTCGTCCTATTCTTCTTCCCTTCCACACTCCGCGTCTTCCATCGCTTCATCGTCTGACAAAACAAAGCTGGATGACTGTGGGGCCACGGGCTCCATGAATTTGGAATCTTCTCTTGCTGGGCCGCCATCCATGGTTGCGTCATATTTCCATGCAGGAAGAGTGTCGCTCACAAGGTATTGAGAACTTCTATACCAGATCCCTAGAATGGGGCGGCAAGAGGCGGTAGCTCCCAGACTTTACTGAGTATAGTAGAATACTCTTCTGGCCTTGACGGCGGTGTGTCAGTTGGCGACGGGGTGGGGTGACCGATCGTTGCCGTGAGAGTGTCTGATGAATGGGAACGCCTTGTTCCAGAAGAGATTACAACATCCTTCGACAGCTCAAGCTCATGGCATCCAACTTGGATTGTTCCGTTTTGGCTGATCGCTGTATTATTGACGTTTTCGGCGATGCTAGTCAAGCCTTCGACGGCATATTCTGCGTTCAGGCCAAAGCTACTTTGTGAATCATGAAGGGAGATCCCATCGCGGTTCCCGATCGTTTCATACGAGCTTAGGTGATGTGCCAATAGCTGAGGATTAAAATTTGCGGGGTAACTGTTGCTAGCATCGGAAGACTCTGGTGTTGTGTCTGCCTGAGGCAGGTTTGTCATCGAATTTAGAGGCATATTGTTGGAGACACTGACTTGAAGAATATAAGCTTAAAAGTTTATTGATAATAAAGATTGCAGCTAACAGCTTCTTTTCCCCTGCCTTGCGGGACTACGTTGGTAAGGTTAAATAAAATTGTGCAATACACGTCAGGTGGGCGTAGGCTGGACACTCGTAACACCATACATGCATAGTCAGGTCAGTTGAGGCCCCCAGCTCCAAAAGCCCGTCATCTTCTGCAACCTGAGGCTCAACGTATTTGAGCCAACCATATGACATTTAATTCTCACCGGCGAGTAATTTAGTGGAATTCGGCGTTTGAGAACAAGTGCTGACCACCAACTAATGTCTAGTCACTAAGCTGCTTAACACACGATTATCCTACTAGCATTTTTATACACTTGTGTCAACTAATTAACAGTTAGCTTATTCAGTCGCCGGCGTTGAAGAAATACTTACCGGAAATTAAAACGTTTGCGGTTGGACAATTGTAAACATTGTGATAAAGCTATCTCGAGTTGCCTCAGGATATCTGATCTGAGGTAAATAAGATTTTAAGCTTAAGAACAACCCGCAGTACTGGGAGAGCAATGGGTATAAAGCTGAGGGACTCCAGTGCTACCAAGGAGAATTTGTTACGATTCAGCACGCTCACAATAAGTCATTATCCTAGAATCCAATTTTCACTATATATAACTGACTTATCCCTGTTAAAAATAGCTATAGTTAAGATATCAGGTTAGGGTTAGCTTTTTAAGATAATTAGGCTATAAAATAGCCTTATAAGCTATTAGGGCTAGGGCTAGGTCTTAGAGACTTACTTAGAACTTAAGAAATAGAGGTTATTTTCCCTCTATACTAAGGTATCTATTACCTAATTAGGTTTAGCCTGTTTGTTTAAATAGACATTTTTGTTTGTTCAATTAACACTACTCATTTCCAAAGACCTTAGCTACGACCCGACCCGTAAGGCCGATAGATACCTGAAACTCCTCTAGCATTCGCAATCTTTGCAGCCCTCCGCCCTCAAATTCTCAAGAAGCAGTAACAGTTAGCCATGACCTTGAAACATTTATTACCTACCTCGGTCTCATGGCAGGAGACAGCAGCCCGGAAAAGGCAACATGACCTAGTAAAAATCCCACCCCAATGGAGACTGTCTCCTGATATTATAGAACAAGCAAAAAAAAGACGCAGCATCGCCGATGACTTCATTGACGGTCTTCTTGATTCCGAAACAAGGCGAATTACAAGACTGGATGTGCCAGCTTTGATGGAAATGACTGGCAACGGTTCTCTGTCAGCTGTCAGCCTTACTAGCGCTTTTTGCAAGAGGGCGGCCTACGGGCATCAACTGGTGGGTCACTGGTCACCCAATCTCACATTTGTGGTGTACGATTGCGAAAAGGGCACTAACAAAGGTCTCACAGAATCACAACTTGCTGCAAATCGGGTTCGACCGGGCAATCGAACGTGCGAAATTCTTGGATGAGTACTGGGAAGCTCACCAAAAGCCGATTGGTCCGCTTCATGGGTTACCTGTCACAATGAAGGACCAGTTCCACGTCAAAGGAATGAACACCACGATGGCTTATGTGGGCTGGATAGATACGTTTATGGGCAGAAAGAATTCGCCCTGTAACATGACTGCAGAAAGCCAGATTGTTAAAGAATTAGAGGGTTTGGGAGCTATCACCATCGCAAAGGTAGGACTCATTGCTTCACCGGAATTTCTTTTCCTGGATATACTAACTGTCTTTTAGTCAACGCTCACCCAGGCTCTGGGGGTAAGAATTCCATATATAAAATTGTTTTTATTGGGCAAATATCTAAGAAAATGTGTAGGCTCCTGAAACAAATAACAACATTCTAGGTTATCACTTCAACCCCCATAACCAACAGCTGTCGTCTGGAGGTAGTTCTGGAGGTAGGCTAACTGTCATTAAGACCCCTCTACTGTTCCCAGATGCTCACCTTGAGGCGCAGGCGAAGGCGCCGTTCAAGCTTTGAGAGGAAGTGCTGTCGGCATTGGGAGCGACAATGGTGAGTACGCCGACTCGAGCGTGCGTTGACTCATCTAATATTCATCCTAAGGTGGATCCGTATCTATACCTGCAGCTTTCAACGGTGTATATAGCATCAAGCCTTCGCCAGGCAGGCTGTCGTTCCTAAACGTGGCAAATCCAGTACGCAGGAGGCTTTCCGTACTGAACTGCGCTAAATATAGTATAGTCACCTGGTCAGAACAATATTCCGACGGTTCCCGGCATTCTTGGTTCTTCGGTCGCATCCTTGAAATATCTTCTCAGGAGTCTTGTACTATCACGATCCTGGCTTCAAGACCCAGATGTTATACCCGTTGCATGGAACGACACTGTCGGACTTGAAAAGCAACTTTCGTTTGGACTTATGCAATTTGATGGGGTCATCATGCCCCACCCTCCGGTCAAGCGTGGGCTTGATATGGTTATGAAAGCTCTTCATGCTGCTGGTCACGATCTCATCAAGTGGCAGCCGCCAGCCTACTCGAGAGCCTTGGATATCCAAGTAAGTTGCTAACAGTCTAGTTTATTAATGCTCTAACACAACCAGAACGCCCTGATGAACGCGAATGGTGGCTATGATATCTTCGAAAACCTGGCCCTCTCTGGCGAGCCTATCATTCCGGAACTTGAAGAAGATTATCCTGATGGTGCACCTGACGCTCCTCTGAGCGCGATTAGAGTGGAAAAAGAAGTCCAAAAATTAATGAAGTACAAGCTGGAATATCACCATTACTGGAAGTCAACTGCGAAAGTTACCTGTACAGGTAAATACATAGTAAAACCGTCCTTTGGTTATTCTGACTTGAGTTTTCTCTAGGCCGACCAGTGGATGCGATAATACTTCCAGTCTGGAGCTCAGTGGCAATAATACCAGGAAAGCCTTCTTTTGGTGGTGGTATGGCGCCCTACTCGACTAATGATAAGTATGCTAATGCCTATTTAGATTATATTGGCGCATCAAACGTGGTTGATCATACAACATTAGTCATTCCCGTCACACGAGCACGGATGGACATTGATAGGTTTGACGATACGTACTCCCCAATAAGCGATGATGATCGAGACAACTGGAAGTCTTGTAAGTGAAGTCTGGGATGTTGTTTTGAGAGTTGTATAACTAACTTCCCTAGACGATCCTGAGCTATATCATGGTACTCCAGTTGGTATACAGATAGAGTGTCAGCGTTTTGAAGAAGAAAAGCTACTGGATATTGGTCAGGTTGTTGTAGACGCATTGGCTGCCCTGAAAAGCAAAGCTTAGAGCCAGGGGTTGGCCGCTATTGCACAGGGGGAAATGCACACATCTAGCTCGCTTGCAGGGGAATGAGATTGCATCGAAACTAGGACTCTTTTAACTCTCGTTCTTTCAATAAAGGCATTGACACTACATGGCCGGAAGACGAGGGCCTTTATAGTGTTTATGACCATGTAAGAACCAATTCACAGCCGCAAAAATAGTCATAACACCTACTACCGCGCTTGTGTAATCTATTCGATCTATTAGTCCTCTCGTCACCTCTTGATGTAATGTGGATATAGCAGAACTTACTCACTGTTCCTCCTGTGACCGGCAGCGCAGCAGGGAAACAGTACATGATAGTAACAAGCGGCGCAAAGAACACAGTGATCAGATTGGCAATCCATCCAAAAGCACCAAGCTTAAAAGCTCGAGGTTGAGGAAGAACAACCTCAGCTCTGCGGTGCCAAAGAAGCAACGCAGCCGGCATGGCGAAACTGCATTGCTGCAAGAGGAGACCGGAGCTGATCACTCTCCATGAGCTTGGTGAAGTCGTCACTCGTCACGGGAGCGTTGCTGGTAGTCGAGGATATTCTTCACGTTGTTGAGGGCTTCGATACCGAGGGCCCTCTCCAAGCTTTCCTCGGGGAGTTGGTTGAAGGCGTCGGCGAGGACTGCCAAAGAGGGTCCGGCAAGGTCTGAGTCCTGCATTTCAATTCGTTCACCCGGGAGCTGGTGTTCCCAGGAGATCTGGGTTATATCCTGAGCCAAGACACCTTCAAACGTCTGGATACGATCCTGAGATTCGGGAGAGTGCTCTTGGAACTAGCTATGCACTCTCATCTTGATACCCCGAGGAAGAACCGAAAAGGTATAGAAATCCATCAAGAGTTCCATCCCAGGCTTGAATGCCTTTCTGTCGACTGCTGGATCTCGCATCTGTTCGATTACCTCACCAACTCGGGCAGAAGCTTGTTCCCGGGTGATGGTCAGAGCCACAGTGTAGACCGCGTCGCCTGCGTCACGGCTTAGACGGCGGTCAAGTGGCTGCAAGGCTTGATCTGGACTTTCGCTTGCGCTGACCAAGTGGTTCCCAAACACGGGTGCGGCACGAAGGATGGGAAGTTCGCAATGAATAACAGCGAGGTATCTGTGAGGAGGCGGCATGGTTGCTTTGACAGTCCAGATATCACCAGATAGCTCGGTTGTCGGGCTGTTGACTGAATTGTCCCGCGTGACCAAGAATGGATTATGGCCGGTTGTTTCAAAGACTTGGATGGCAACCTTGAGCCAAGCCACAGAGCCATGTTCGTCAAGAATCTCAAGAATGGAGCTGTCAGGCTTGGCGGGGGCTATCTTGCGGTAGTTAAGAGAAACGATCAGAGAAACCATGATTGGGGCAGGGAGGCAAGGTGTTTCATCCATGCGAGGAACCCGGAGCGCCTTCTTACATGCCTTCTTGATTGTGCGATATCCTTCAAATTCGGTAAAAATCGTAGCCAACAACACGTTTCCTGATTCAAGTTGGGCGACGCATCGATCCCAACAATGAGGAAAGTCTTCGCGGGTCATAGATACAACCGAAAAGATGTCGTCAACCATCTTTTCGTAGATCTCTCTGACACGTGGTGCAGGAAGATTCTGCAAAGGCAGGACAGGATACTTGTTGAAGCCGAGCTCATTGAGATTCAGCGGGTTTGCGGACAACATTTCAGCGATATGTGTGCCCTGATAGGCCGGCACATGAGTTGCCTCTTCTCCAGCCATGATTGTCTGGCAACAAAGTTAGCTCGGGAAACCGCAAGATAGGCAGATATGGAAATTCTTACCGGTGGGGCAAGGTGAAGCGTATCAGCAATGGAAGATTTTGCGAATTCGCGTGTCGCTTGGGAATGGGTGATGTGTCTGAGTTCTGACGATACCTGAGAGGAGCAGATGGTCAGTTAATTTTGTCTAAAGCACACCTTGACATCAAGAAAACTGACTGCCGATAGTACGAGCTGGAAAGGTTTGAATGGAAGTCTTCAGACCATGGAAATGTAGAAGAACTCTAAAAGGTCTTGCAGGAGAAAAATAGGAAGACAAGTGGACTTGAATATTGTATGTCTTCTTCGCCCAGTACGAATGTACGTCTAGGCGAAGTAGAGGATAATTCTTAAGAGGAGGATGTAGGATAGAAAAAGTTTGAGATTTCTAGATGGGGGAGAGAAATAAAAGAGGGTGGGAGAAGAAGAAGATGCACAACTAAAACTGCCAGGTTACACGACGTCACCTGATCAGGTTAGATCTCAGTCATTGGGGGTGAATGTCTTCCATGAGCTGACAGTGCAGTGCAGGTGCGTAGCACACCAGGGGACTATCGTGGCTTTCTTGCTATATTAGAAAGCTGAAGATATTTGTCACTTGAGCGATAATATATCTGGGTAGTAAGACGTCAAGATCTTTCAAAGATCAAAATGCGGTATTGGCCATAAAGACCTCAGTTGCAGTACCTGCTTCAGCGTAGGCAGAGTTCAGTAACTTTCCAATAATCTAACAGAAAATATCAACTAAATATTTTAGAGATCGGTCAACCTGGCTTGGTGCTTGCCTCATGTAGGTGCGCATCAACACTCTATTTTCAAGCTGGCTGTGCGATCCTGGGGCTTGAAGAACTGGAACTTTCAAGGCCATCTCAACATGAATGGTTTAATTTCTAATGGCCCTCTTTGCTTCGCTTAGTTACAAGACTTCAGAGGAACTGTATACCTATACTCAAGATACTAGAAGATGCAATCCTCCACTTTGTCCACTTTCAGGCCCGCCGCATTGGCAAGCTCGTTTTGTGCCTCCTAGACCACTCCACCGCCCTATAATAGAACACATCCTCCTTGACCTTCGCCGTGATCTTATCCATATCCACATCTGTTCCATCCTCCACAGCCCGTTCAAGTTCCGTCAAAAGAGCCTGACAGTCCCAACACCCACAGGAACGATACTCTTGTCCAAAGTACACTCGATACAATCTTCTCGTCTCTCCAAAACCATCGCCTAACTGTGGTTTCTCAATGGTATCGTCATGATTGACGAACTTGCCTGTCAACACCTTCATCGCTTGTCCATAATGCTTTGCCGTGCATTGATGGGTATGCCAGACCAGATCGATATCCAATGTTGGCACAACAGTGCTTTTGGATATCTTGAGAAGCTTGCAGAAGTTCTGATAACGCGCAATGGCTCGTCTAATGGTTGCCTCCAATGCAGGGCTCCGAATCCACATGAAGGAATTCATCTTATCAACAAACGAAGCCTGACGAATAACAGCATCTCTCAGCTGTTTCCCCAATTCCGAGTCACACTTTCGAAAGAGCTGTGAGTATTCCTTACAAGGGCTTTCGTCTGTCATGGGCCTATAGCCACTGACCCCAAACCCCTCCTGCGACATGTGAACAAGCGCCAAGTATGTGAGGCCTTTCCATGAAACAATATCGTTGAAGAGATTCGGCCCGAAGCCCGATGCTTCTTCGTAGTTCGCTGCGGCTGCTGGTGGCAGGGCGAAAGTCCACTCTGTATTATCGATGGCGTGATGAATGTGCTTCCAAGGAAACTTGACTGTGAAGAGCGGTTCTTTTGAACAGGTATTGAGGAATAGACGAGGGTTAAGAAGAAAGGAATGCCAGACCATAAGTATATCAAGAGGCGGAAGATTATCTTTTGTAATTTCTCTCTGCGAAGACTTGTTGAAGTGATCTCTCCACGCAAGAAAGCGAACTGTAGCAAGCTCGACGAATCTCGGCCACTTCGCCTGTCTTCGTTCCCAAAGCTTATCATCCTTGAGCGTCTTCTCATCTCCCTGAGCACCGGTCTTCTTCTCTCTCACAGGTTTCGTCTGCATCACATCATCCAACTCAGTCGAAACAAGAATCTTCTGCCTCAAAATGAAGAGCGTCTCCAGGAATTCGAGGTGAGCAGCGCACTCAGACAGAGTAGGCAGCGCCAAGTCTGGAGTCATCCGTCTTCGTGAGGGCTCATGGTCGACACTTATCGGTGTCGTAAATTTGAAGATGCCAGGGTCGGGGATAGTTGGAACATCCTCTGGTTTGACAGCGAGTTCATATGGCAGACCATTCGGATTCTTGGGGCGCGATGAGCCTGATACCATATCCTTTCCCTGCTCATGCAAGGAAAGTTTGGTAAACCGATGTTCCAAAGCCATTTTGCAATATGAAGTCAGGAAACTCTTGTTTCTCACAATCCAGGTTCCTCTTCGTGGCCATCTTTATTTTTCGGTGGTGCTACAAAATGAGGCGATGCAGGCTGAATTGCGCCGGGCAATCGGACCTCAGCAAATCTCCAGACTGCCTCACCACGCCTCAAACAAAAAGTGTACCACCTCAAGGGCACCCTTGCTCATCAGCTTCGCAATCTCACCAATCGCGCGCCCTGAAACAAAGACATCTTACGCCCGGCTAAAGAGAGGTCCAGCGCCCAGGCGTTCTCGACCTGTCGATCATCGCGGGGTCATTCCGCTATCGACCAGCCACTGTAAGTTGACTGAGCTGAGCCGTCGACATTTATTCACAACGCAACATCAACGTACGTTCATGCTAACAGTACAATGCAATCATGAATACTCTACACAAAGCGTTCTTCTCGATCTTTATGATACTATGGGGTATCCTCATGTTCGTCAACGTGGCTAGTATCCTGGGTAGGACAGCAAGGACATTTGGACGGCTTCGTTTCTGGTCAATTATCCCCCTCTGGCTGTATGGTCCTCTCGTCGTTTTAAATCCATGGTGGAGGCTGGGACATTTAGACAGAGGACGTCAATTTCTTGTGAGTATTCCAGCTACTTCGCGACATGTGTATTGACGGTTGTAGGGCATTTGGTTGACGATATGGCCTCTCGTCAGCGCAATAATTGCGACAACATGCAAGAGTCAGGGATCGCTGGGCTCGTGGAACTCCTCCCAGCGAAGTCGCGGTTGCTTTTACATCTTATGCGTCGACTGGGCAATTATTCTCTTCTTAATTGTGGAAGTCTGTCGGCACCCGATTCCAACAGGATCCAAAGACTGGACATTCGGAGCTAGTCTTGGGAAAATAATGACCATGTTCACGATCATCCTTCTCGCTAGCCAAGACGTTCTGTTGTTCGCCCTCGCCGCGTTCCCTCGTTTCATCAGCGTGCCAGCAATCGTGCTCAGACGATGCTTCCTACCAATACAGCACAAACCGGTGAAGAGATGGCCGCATGACATCAATCGACTATTATCGCAGAAGTCTTCGGGTCGAGAGAGGTCCTTGGCCATCATGCTACAAAACGACGATATTGCTGAGCGAGTCGCGAGCCACCTTCACTACGATGACATGGTGAACTTATCGCTTACCTCCAATTTGATGCGCACCTCAATCTTCTATCCATCGATGGATCCAGACTCTCGCCGAGACCGAATAGAGTCGCTATGCGTAGCATCGTGTATCAGAGGAAAGAAAAGCGAGTGTTGGTCATGCGAACGTGTGATCTGCGACGTAAGTTCAATCGGCACTTCTCGCTACTCAATGCTGACATGATCGTAGACCTGCAGAGCCCCAAAACAGCGAATACGATCGTCCCGAATAAAAGATCATTTCTCGCATTGTTACGCCGTTTGTACAATGTGCTACCTGATATCCGCTCCCGGCGGTGCAGCGCCCTTCAATGCGAAGTGGAACATGCAAGATCTCGAGATGCAGCATATTAATTGCTGTACTTTCCGCGAGCCGCGATGGGAAGATGGTGGTTCATTCCTGTGTCGATACTGTATCAAGCTCGATGAGGCGAAACTCACGGAGATGAGGGAGAAGAGGGATGAGTTTTATCTCAGCAGAACACTGCCGAGGAATGTTGATTGCGCGGTATGTATGTGGCCTATAGGGAAAAGGTCTACTCGGTGGTGGTTTTGTGCAAAGGGAAAACACGAGTGCCATTGGGCGGGACATCATACGTAGTATATGGCTCAATATATATGAATGATGTAGATTTGTGTATTTCTAAATTTGTATATCAGCCTCGGAAGGTATCTAAGCATCTCGTAGATTCGTGTATATGATAGATGTAGATTGCTATGCTTCATCCTCCACAACCACCACATCCTCCATCGCCACCGTCACCGCCACCACAACTTGACACGCATCCACTTCCACAGGTGTCACCAGCCATTCCTGGTGATCCTACTGCACATCCCGCTGCGACCGCGCCACAAGCGAAAGGACCTGCGCCGCATCCTCCGCCGCCGCCGCCATCATCTGACGTGTTTGCACCAACATCGATCTTAGTTGCTCTCCAGTCCCTAAACTTCTCATACTCGACAAGTCGTAAAGGCTGAGAGAGGAAGGCCCAGTCGGCGACAAAGTATTGATGGTAAGCGCCTTTCTCAAAGTGGTGACTGAACGGTTGTGCGCGATGAATACCGCCGAGCTTGAGTCTATCCATGGTCTCATCCTCATGATTGGTGAGCCACGTTGTTGATGCTCGGAATTGACTAGATTTCGCCATGGCAACCGCAGTCGTGAGGAGGACATCTTGGCCGAGTAGCACGGTGATGCGGTTCTTGAACCACTCTGTGTCTGTCATGATGCCTGGGTTTGCTCGCTTCTCTGCTGACTTGCCGGTCGAAGGCTGTGTATTGGCGGGATACAATTGCCGGCCTCGGGCAAGATGCAGAGACGCGATGGACCAAGAGTCAAATGGGAATGCGAGAACATGCTTTCCAATGTTGCAGTCGCCACAGTTCCCGGGATACCGATCATATGCTTCGGTACAATCCCATGGAAAGACATCTTGGTATGGATAAATTGGTCCTTCAAGGCAAGCCCAATCTGTCCAGTATTCGGCGAGAGAATCGACAATGTCAGAGTCATCGTGGCGTCCATAGCGAAACTTGAGGAGGTACTCTTCTGTAAGGCCATTTGGGACGTCGTATTTTGAGAATGCCCGTGTAGGAACATTTGAGCCGGGTCGGCACACAAAACTCATCAAGTACAGTGGCATCGGTATGCCTACCGCTGTCTTGGAGGCAAAGAGGGGACCGAATATGTCGCGGTCAATCAATTTGTCACAGAATGCCTGGCAATTGTTGTCGCGGTAATGCCATTTGAGCTGGACCTCTGAGTCGAGAAGATGAGCAGCGATGCTTGAGATGTACGCCTGCACCCTCGATGCGAGGTACTCTTTAACGTGTAGAAGCAGACGTTTGGTACCCTGTTCAAGCATGGTTTCTTGCTCTGCAAAAGTCAATCCGTCTTGGGTCAGACAATTGGATTCATGTATGAAGGCGTCGATAAGCTCATCCTCGATACCAGACTCGAAGAAGTCACAAAAGGCACCCCCGACAACTTGCTTCATGAAAGCTTTGTATCGCTTCGGGTGTCGCGGCCTATCTTGTATGTAGAGAAGACGATCTCTCTCGCCTGTGAGGAGAAGGGATTTGGTGATGTTTTCGGAGGGATCACGGATGACTTGTAATGAAGGCGGATCTCGACTGGTGACAAGGACGCCGCCCATGGTACTGTGTTGTCAGATTCTGTTACGAATGATGAGTCGAGCGACTTACTTTGCGACGCCATTCTCGATGATTAGAGGGCCAAAGCGAATCGCCATGTGAACGTTCCCATACGGATACTTCTCAATCGTAGACCTCAAGTATATGGGGATATTCTCCGGCTCATCGGTGCTGAACCCATAAGAATAGCCATATTCGGGTAGCGAGGTCTCGTTGAGATGTCCCAATCGACTTGGTTGCTTCCTGGTGACGGCCACAGGTTTCGGCAGCTCGCCTCCTACCGGGTCCTTCTTTCGTAACTGAAGTAGACTGTCGTTCTTGCCGAACTGTGATCGTGTAGACGTATACTTTGCCTCTGCAAAGAGGTCTGTGACTGTGTACAATCCGCAGCCTACACGACCAAGCCCGCCTTTGATGTGGTGGCCTTCGTCGCGCGTAGGATCAATCGGCCAAAGCGACCGAGAGCGTCCATCTTGGTCTCGTCGACGAACTGTACTGCAATAGCACAACTTGCGACTGATCTCTGGCGTCAAGGCTGTTGGAAGGCAGCATTCTTTGTATTTCTTGACAAAGCGCGTCTGGCCATAATGTGTCGCTCGGTAACAGCTTTCGCAGATGACGATGCTTTCATCGCTGGTGTCTTGAAAGGTGCATCCCCGAATTGTCGCCTTGCATTCGGAGCAGAGTTGGGGGACGAATACCGGCTGGTTCAAATCGTCATATGACCAGAGCTTAATTTGAGCAGAGGCAGGTCTTTTCCAGAACGATAGTGCTTTTTCAGGTTCGCGATGCTCGATAATTTTGTCGATGTCAAGAAATTGCGCTGATTGAAGAAGCATGCGGGCTCTTCGCCTAGCTGGGTCCAGAAGTTTGCGCTCGCTGAGGGAGGTTCTTATACCGCCCTTGATGCTGTTGCTCTTTATGTCGGCGAAGATATCCCAGCCACGATCTCGTAGAACTTCATCGTATGAAGGTGGCGCTTTTGTATCTTTCTTCGCTTTCTTCTCTGGACGCTTTGATCGTTGGTTCCTCTTGTTGCGTTCATGAAATTGGCGAGAAATATCGGAAACTGAATCGAGAAACGTATCGTAGCCGTAAATAAAATCATCCTCTTCCTCTGGGAGAAAATCGGACGTATCTGGACGTGATTGCCAGCGCCCGAATGTCAACAGCAAATAAGGCAGCTCGCGCTCGACTCCTTCCCAGTACATTCTGAGCAACTCGGTTTCCAGCAGATCAGCTGCAGGCCCCAGGCGGGTGCTGGGAATCACAGGGGCATTAGTGATCACGCCACTGCTGCCGCTGGACGCTGGCACCGAACGGGACAGAAACCCAGGGAGCGAAGGCATCTTGCGATGAGTCTATTCACAAATCGTTACATGATGAAGTTCTTGGAGCGACAGAAGTTTTCGAATTGGCAACTGTCCTCTCAATCAGGCGGGCAGAACGCCTTGCATGAAGCCTGCCATCTTCTGTGACCGAGACACTGTAACCAGGCGCTGAGGTGGGGGTAGCGGAATTACAGCGCTGCAGCTTCGTCGCATCCTGCATGGATTTGCAAGGCAGACTCAGCTTCCACACCGACCATGCTGAGATGATCATCGTGTGGTTGAGGCGCACTGCTTTGACAGTCAGGAATGATCACATTTGCATTCAGAAAGCCATGATTTATGTGTAAACTCAATACAAGCTTACCTGCCCTCGGGGGCCAAGAAAACACCGGACCTTGGTGTAGGGCATCAAAATAAACTCAGCAAAGGGTATCCTAAGTCTATACTAAATTTATCCTAAACTCATACAAAGTTACCTAAGTATTATTATCACTTAGGATCAAGATTCTGAGTTTTCTTTCCTCCCCTAGCCTGCTCCCAAATCTCTGGACCCTGCCGATAAATTGCCTGTTCAAGAATGGA
This sequence comes from Fusarium pseudoanthophilum, assembly GCA_013395995.1. Lineage (NCBI taxonomy): Eukaryota > Fungi > Ascomycota > Sordariomycetes > Hypocreales > Nectriaceae > Fusarium > Fusarium pseudoanthophilum. Next base: position 8,652 of record JAAOAR010000458.1, on the reverse strand, counting down.
GCTTGGCGGGTGGAATGCCTGCTGTAATGGATCTCGCACTCGATACCCGATCCGGCGCCGTAAATCCGGGAATCGGACCTTGCAGTCTCCCGGTTCTGGTATGTTGAATTGAATAGAACAAGCCCCATGAGCTTGTTTGTTGATGAGATCGATGCTAGTGCAGATCTTGTAGCTTTCGGAGAATTGAGGCTTCTTGGAGATGACGACGTAAGCGATAACGAGTCTTATAAGTATCGGCGGCGCATGGGACCTTTTCAGGTCGTCAGATGAGGATTTATCGACCCGATACATTGGCATATGCAGTATTTAAGTCGCTGAAGCTTCCCGCAGTCAAAAATAAATAGCAAGCTCCTTGAAATCATTGTCGAAATGAAAGTCGTTATCGCAGGATCAACTGGATTCATCGGGAAGGAAGTCGTCCGCCAGGCGCTCCTGCACCCTCAGATAACCTCAGTCGTTACATTATCGCGTCACGACCACGATCTCGCCGAGGACCTACAAACACCAGAAATCGAGTCCAAGCTCACGTCTGTCACCTGTTCCGACTTCAAGAACTACCCTCAATATGTCAAGGATGAAATCTCTGGCGCAGACGCCTGCATATGGTATGTCCGACCGGCTTTTCAGTGTAACACAGCTAACCTTGCAGGCTTATTGGAGTGACACCCGGTAAATTGAAGCAGTACGATTGGGATCAAGTCCGTATGATCTGCTATGAATATGCGCTCTACGCCGCCGACACGTTTGCGAAGCTTCCGCGGGAGGGCAACCCGGACCCGTTGCGATTCATCTACGTGAGCGGCTGCAACGCCGAGCGGGATCCCGCAAAGAAGCCGTGGATTCTTGGAGACTATTGTCTTCTTCGGGTATGTTTCCCTTTTCCAACTCAACCGTACCACTATTGACAGAGCTTTCAGGGCCAAGTCGAAAAGCAGATCATCGAGCGCGCGCATCTGTCGGACGGGAGAATGCAGGTTCTCGTTACCAAGTCAGGAATGGTCAACGATCCAGACATGGGTTTCTTGAAACAAGGGATGCGTTGGTTCTCGCATGCTGTCATCAATATCCCTAATATTGGGAGGACGGAGTTGGTCGCCGGATTAATTGAACAGTCAATCACTGGGTTCGGTAAGGATACTTTGTCCAATGCGGAAATGGTAGAAATTGGAAAGAAGGCATTAGAGAAGAATGAGATCCTGGTAGCGAAGGCTTAATTGATTGTAGCTTGTATAGTCGTTGCTCGTTAATAATGTCAAGATACCAGATCAAGACGCGTTATCCATGTGAGCATGCACTTGTAACCTTGCAAAAGACGCGACACCGGGGGATTGGTGGGCAAACATTCGATGGAAACAAACAGTAGCAAGACCCATCGCTTTGTGAGTAAGGTGGTTTTGATGCAAACGCGTCTTTGTTGAGACGCGATGCCTGGATGAGGACGAAAATTGCTTGTGACTTCATTATCGTTAAGTCGTACATACAAATGAGCAGAGAAGCACGAGTCGTCTGGACAGAGATTCAGCAATCTACCCTGATCAATATTGAACCGCTAAAATACATTTATTAGGCAAAGCCAGGCATAAGGTCAGTCTAAGAATAAAGTAATAAAAGGACCTTCTAGCTTTATATCTTTAAAATATAGCTAGTTATAAATATATTAGTAGAAATACTCTTTAGCTATTAGTTAGAGGGTAAATACTCTTTAGCTATTAGTTTAATCTTACATTTTCTAGACCTATAGGGTCCTTCCTTTTCTAAAGTAAAGCTATTTATAAGCTACCTACCTAAGCTAATTAACTGACTGACTGAGCTTTAGTAAGGTTAGTAGCTAATTAGACTGCCTAGAAGAAGGTCCTTCTGGAGCTATAGGTAATAGATTAGGTTACTCTCTGCTTAAGGAGGCCCCTAGCAGGGTCCCTAAAGAGTCACTAAAGGCAAGCTAGCTACAGGCCCTCCTAGAGGGTAGTTATAAAATATCCTATTTATAAAGATTAAGGAAAACCTCCTTTTTTAGTAGAAAATTCCCTTTTTTAATACTAAAGATAGCTTTAAGAAGAGACTAAGTAAAAGACTAAGTAAAAGGCATAATAAGAAGAAAAGGTATAGTAAGAAGACTGTGAGGTCAAGCTAGGCGGAGGCATTTGCCTTGCCTAGGATGACAGCAGGTCAGCATCAGGGTCTTGTTCAAGTTTATAAACTATTTTGCGATAAATTATTTGACGAATATGTTATATACCGCGCTGAAATTGAACTGAACTCGCTCCCGCCATTCTCCTACCCTAAGCCTCCAGCATCGTCAAATCACGGACGCGACGATGTCAGACAGAAATGAGTAATCATGCACTCTACCAAACCAACACCAATGCACGCCAACATCTTCGTCGACCAGATTTGAGACCTCACGGAGGAAATGCTCCTCAATCGCACTACTTGGCTGTGCATGATGCACCTGTAGTGGTTGCTTGGATCAATATGACGCCGTGATGCGCAACGCGGCGAAATCGCCATCCCTGACATCATGCGCTAAGGATCTTGGCTACCCGGGGTCAAGACTCCCCGTATGAGCTTATTTCCAGTTTTCGTATTTACTACGGAAATGTTTTATTTGTTTCTTAAGAAAGAACTTATGCATTATGGATAAGAATGCACGTCAAACGAGGCACATCGCTGCCAACCTCGAGCACGGTGCTGATGGTAGCACAGCTCTTCATACGAGTGTTCAGCATGAGGCTTTGCGTCACGATGCAGCGGAGAAATTACAGGAGGATGTTACTCCCAATCCTGCAGAAGTTCAAGATGTTGGCTGGGGCGATGACCATGTACGGCCAGAGGATTATGCAATCGATGGCATAAAAAACGAAGATGTCTGGCTTCTCATCCGAAGGTTCAACAAAGTGAGTTGACCACTCAGTTTGTTTGAGAATTAGCTGACTAGAAATAGCGTGTCTTCCATCTGAAGCATGCCCCAAATCACCCAGAAGATGAGATGGATTTCAACGTTGCTGACGAGGAGCAATTCTCTCCGAACAAGCTGCGTGCACAAATCGAAAGACTTTACATGGAGGCGGTAGGTGTTTTAGCCCCGGGTCATCAAAGAGTGCTGACAGTCCTAGATACTTGGCTTCATTATGCTCAGACAACACCTCTCGAGACTCCAGTCGTGGAGGGAACCAAGACGAACATCATGTTTCTGTCTGGTACATCAATCCATTTCTCATGCAGAGAATAAGTCCGCTAACTACTCAGGTTTATCTCGGTGCATGGTACTTCAACTTTCTCATGCCAACACTATTAACAGGTTTGATGGCCATCATTCTCTCTCCCAGAATTCGAAATACATTCTTCCCGCCTTGCCCGCCTTCAATAGTCCATTACCAAGGCGGCCACTTGATTAAGCCCGCCTCAGGGATTCTAGGCACGGTAGATACAGCTACAGGTGCTCCAGAGAGCCTCAAAGGCGAGACTCTGGAGAGAGAAGCCAGCAACTTCGCAACAGGCCTTGTGGCTCTGTCCATCAACATATTCGTCGACAAGGATCCACAGCACGACGAGTCACAGAGAGGAGGTGGAAAGACTGTCAACCTTCCGGATCCAAGATCGTTAGCTACTAGGATAGCAACTGCAAAGGATAAGGCAGCTGGAATCGAGAAGCCGTCTTGGGACAAGAGCAAATCGCCTATGCAGGAGCTTATGTGGAGTCAGATGAGACCACTGATGCACTGGACATGTCGCTTCTGCGATATTTGGGAGAGAAGCGCGAAGTAAGTGTTCACCATTCAGACAATATGTTCAGCCATGCCATTTTCTAACTTACGACGAGTCTCCTTGATCCGACTGCACCTTTTTCAAGAGATACAGCTCGCTATCGGATCGTACAACTGCTTCTACCAATTGTGACGGTGTCAGTTTTCACATCCTGTTACATGTTTTACCGGGTTGTTACTTTGGCTCTCGGGGTGGGCTTCTTTGGTAGCATCTTCTTGAGACACTCTTATGGCTGGCTAAAGCATAATATGGAAAGGTAAGGAGCCTTCAGAATTCACTCTCAATCCTGCTGACAGTAGAAAAGAATTGTGTTCCGGGGAATACCCACAGATTCACAGTTGACGATAGCTCTTTTACGACAGGGTGAACGAAACAAGGCTCCTCTACCACCATCACCTGAGCCAAAAGGGCCACCTCTCGACGAACCTCTCGGCCTTGATGGTGATGCTCTGAGTGCATCAGCTGGTGATCGTCCAGTGGGGGCGTCACCTGAGGAGATTCGAAGAGCGGTTCAGGAAGAACCTGGAGTTGTCCAAGGCACCGGTGGTGACGACCATGAGTACCCTGACCATGAGAGCGGCGGAAAAAGACGCGGCAAACTCTTGGGGGTAGTCAAGCCTGTTGTTCAGGCGGCAGCAAAGACAGTCATAGGTGTCAACAAAATCCGAGCAAAGACTGGGACGGTATCAGCTAAGAACCGGGTCGGAGCTGCATCGACCAGAGACGAACCTTCGATCGCTGGACCGGTCGAGTTCACATGCCGCTGGCAGGGAGAAAAGGGATATGTGTATCTCACTACCGACGCTGAGTCTCCCAGCCTGTGCTTCTCAAAAAGATCAGTCGGTGATTCTGATGATTCGGGCTTCCACGAAGTACTGCCAACTTGGACCATACCTGTGAAGGGAATCACAACACTGAACAAATATTCTGGGTACGGAGCCAAAGCAAAACTCCTGGCTGGGTGGGCCTTGGAAAGCGAGATTACGGATGGGATAGAAATAGTTGAAAGCAATGGGAAGTCCTATTTGATCACAGCAATGGCTCGGAGAGATCAGCTGTTTAATAGACTTTGTGCTATTGGTGACCAGAAGTGGGAAATCTGGTAGGCTGCTTTACTCAACAAGAGATAGTATTTTTAATATCGTTCTATATCTATAAGCGAACTTCCACTGGTTTATCTCTTCCTTTATCGATAGATTCTGTAAACTTGCAAACCAGACTTCCATTACCTTTGCGTGGTTTTATTGCGGCTTCTCCGTTCGTCGTTAACGCTGATCTTGGGCAATAGGCTCAAGTAGCTGACACAAAGGCTCCACATCTACAGGGAACGCCTCCTTAAATTTCATATATATAGAGCTTGCTGACGGTGCTTCAGTCTACAATAGGGAACAAAACTCGCAGCATTGGACGGTGAGTACGGCGGAGTCGGCCTGATACCATTGATGCAAGAGCCACCGGACCCCAGGTTCACATCGCGCGCTTTACTAATCTTAGCGGTTCCTCTCCCGAAGGCCCACTAACTCGGGAGACATGGAGTTTGTGAAACCAGCCTAACATAGCGGTTCATGCCGCAGATTTACAGCAGACAAGATAGTTAAGAATGGTTCATACTGGCATCTTGAGACTGTAAAGTAAGTTCCTTTAATGTTATGATATTAACTCCAAGTAGTAACAAATATATTATGCAGCGCTAATCCCCCGTTGGAGATTTAACGCAAGTTTGCGGTACAAATAGCCATGACAGAGAATCGTGATCAGGTTTACAAAACAAAGTAGGATATCTGCCAACCTAATTTCTTCTAGGCCACAGAGGGTGCTTATAACCCGGTTCTGGGATTTGACGTTCGGAGGTTGGCGGGGTTACTTCCCTTCATTGCTGAAGCCTGAAATGCTTCTCGGTAAGGCGGCGTGTCTTGACACTCAAAGCCAATGAAGTCTATGGCGGGGATTTGGGGTAGGCTGTGCCACAACCAAACCGTGGTAGTAAATGACAATGATAGACGATGACTTGTAGACTTTGTCGACTCTGACGTGGCCCACGTTGTATGGGCGACCTCCAATCCAACCCTGCATAGCACCCAGAGTTTGGATGTCTGTGTTGTCAAGGTGTACAGATAAAATCACATTGGCTGGTTGTAGCATCACCTCTAGAGTAGGGGACGGATTCCATGACTGGCGAGTGCCGAAATTACTGGGCATAAGGAAAACCGGAGTGATATGCTCATCGTGGTGCTGGAGAAAAATAGGCATGGCTTCCAGCTCCGGTACTCCACCTTGGGTGATGAAATGCTTTGTAGTCAGTCGGTTATATAGCTGTGATGTGCTTAAGACTTGTCTCTGGTTGTAGGCATGTTCTTTAGCTTTTCAGCCAAAAGCAAGATCTTAGGCGATTGTGAGGGCGACGAGTATGTTGCCTGTATGTGTTTATTGGTGTCCTTTACCTTTGTGGCCTGGGGGCTGAAGCTTCTTTTGAAACCCGAACCTTACTGCAGTAGGCATGTTCTAGCTGCTGCACGAGGTTGCTTGTAAACCCGCAGTGAATTTGTTCGCCCAAAGCTGTATATTTGTCGGTAGGGGTGACTTATGGGTGCAGCATGATGCTGGAAATGCCGCTGCGCTGGTCACCGTCGAAGGTCAAGTCGTCCAGGTCCGGAAGCTCAGCGTAGTCCTTAGGTATCAGACAGGGCCACAGCCAACATCGCCGTGAACTTCGGATTTGTCGTTGATGGAGTAGGGCTGAAGGCTAGGGGCGGTGGCTCAGGTATGGGAGAGTACGCAGGGAGCGAAGATGGTTGGCACTGAAACGAGCTGGGTCGACCCATCCCGCCGGAATCGAGGTGGCGAACGAGATGCCTACAGAGGTAGAGTACAAAATCGAAATGTTGTAGGCCACCAAATGGCCTTCTTCAATCCCTTACAAGCCGTGAATAAACCAGTGCACCCGTACGGCCATCACAGCGAGGTAGCTGAATCCAGTGATGAAGGTGCGGGCAATTCCCCGGTCGTATAAATGGCTCCGGTGTCGGCGTCGTAGAGTTCAAACTCGTAGCCTCTTTCGATTGGGCGGTTGCTCTTCGTTTTCATCGTAACCTTCATATCCTTGGCGGCGGCATAGCTGTAATCGCGAACGAACGAGGCGGTACGTTCGAGAGTGGAGTGCAGTTGCTCGTGGGTTGCTCGGCTTCAAAGTGAGCAAGCCACACGTGCGAGTCGTCTTGATTACATGGTACCGGTTCGCAGAGATCACGTACTTGTCGGAGAGGCAGAGTGAATTTTTTGTTGGCCATTGTGCCTGTTTCTAGACACGAACAGAGGGTCGCAACGTCAAACGATTCTGGAAATGGATGCTAAGACCGGAACGTGACACTGGTGGCATTAGAATCGTACAGATATAAACAAATCACCCCTGGTTCGCTTAGAGCAGAGAGGCGGGTTGAGGATCCCCGAAGTACTGCAAAAATCTAGGTAAGTTTAGTAAAATCAAGTAGTTCCTTGGATTGCCTTATTTACTTACGCTACACGTAGTTGGAGGTCAGAAGTTCTCTTGTTTCTGGGAGTATAGCAGCCGGTGGTTTGGCAAAGGCCCGTATTTTAATTCATTGTTATGAGTAACCCAAAAGCCTTTTTATTGATGCTCACGTGATTCAATGTGTGAGGCAAAGCCCTTATTACAAACACCTTTGGGTGATTGCTGAAGAGATGTGTGTGCATTAGCGGCGCATAACAAACCGTAATTGTCATCGATATCCTCGCCAGTTCATAGCAGTGCCATGACGTAAAAGCAACTCATATAAGGCCTTTCCCACGTGACTGTTTCATTGCCTGCAGCCAGCGCCTAACCTCATTGCTACAGCCTCTCTTCGCATTTTAGGTATCTTACCACATCCACACGGTTGCTCTTCTTCTTTCACTTCCAACGCAACAAACATCTACTGAAATTACATTCAATGTATGCTACTTTAATCACAAGACGGACCTAAGCCGGCAAACCTCATCATATCGTTTTACGCGCAGCAAAGAATTCAAGGTCGTGAAACACTTGGCCTGCAAACAGCCGAAGCTAACACTTCAATAGCATACGGGGGAAAACAAAGCGACACAGGTTTTCGGTTTCGCTTCAACAGGGTTACTCTTCAACTGTTGAGGCCTCGTTCTGATGTCATCGGAACTAGAACGTGATCTTGGCTATCACCTGGATAACCTGACCAATACACTCAGAATACACCCTGATACCAAAGTCCCTATATATTATATCTTACGCATGACAAGACTTCGAAAATGTTCTGTGTGGTGATGCACGCTCTCAGCCAGCAGTCTCAACTGCCCACAACATACCTGGCTCACAAGCGTTCACTGCGCGAGCGGCTTTGAAAATCTCCATACCTTCGCAAAGCTTGACGACTTGAATACAACACCTTTTGACTACAGGGATGAGATTTGCGAGTAAGTCAAGTGATAGGGTCAGATATAGGTATGAGAGTGCTAATCGCGTCAACAGACATCGATGGGATGATCAACCCTATGGCAAGGTGATCAACGTCAACTACAGGAAATCATTCAGCACCATTACCCGTTACGACAAGTCTGAGCTCCTTGACACGGCGCTCGAGATGGTTCATGTCCAAGATATATTCGAACATTGGAGGGACTTCGGTACCCTGTGAGGACCGCCACCCCGTCCTTGTCTAGAAGATAAAGAAGGTGGTTATCGCTCTGATTAATCCCGACGAGGGCTGGGTAAGTCCATGTCTTCTACTAGCCTCATTTATTCAACTAACTATCGGCCTACAGTCGAACACCAATGCGGATGCCTTGGCTCGCTCCATCAAAAAGCCAAGCAGTCGGTATCGCGTTCTAGGTTCTCCCTGCCGGAATAAGCTCACAGCC
>JAAOAR010000457.1:0-28379 GCA_013395995.1 Fusarium pseudoanthophilum | reverse complement strand
TTAACAGCAACTTCAACTTTAACCCTAGCAAAATAGGCCTATTTTAGCCAGATCGGGTTAGCTTAGTTAGGGTTAGTTATAGGCCAGAGGCCGCAGGATAGGGTTAGATTAGGGCTTAGGGTTAGGGCTAGGGCTTTGGGTTAGAAATAGGATATTTCCTGTTGCTGTTAGTTAGTGTATTTTGGTGTAAAATACGGTGGTGGACAATCCGATCGAGGGTGGTGGACAATCCAGCGTTGACGAGGTTGCCTTGCCCGGTAGTTCAAATCTCCTCTTTCGCCTTGAACTCTCTTTTACGCTCATGTAACCCTGAACCCCCCCTTGAAGAATATCATTTTCTTTTCGCACGTCACGTCACCGGACCCTGCTTGCCGTTCCCCGGGTGGACCAGAAACCTCGTGGCCCCCTTGTCTTGTCAGTGTTCTAGACCACGTCAAGGCTCAAAAACGTGGCTGTCTATCGTACTCCGTAGCTATTCCAAATATCGATCATCCTAAGAGGTCCTTGTATACATGGGTCATCCAGGTTCATAACTCGTTTCTCGCCTCGTTTGGAGATCATGATGGTCAAAGAGCTGAGACATTCAAGTTGTGAAAATTGTCATGCATTCATGATTCAGTGGATCACATGTCATGGTGCGGCACAGCGGAAGCGGAAGCGGAACGGCTCGAGGGAACGAACCATTGCAGCTCATGTCATGTTCGTCTCCGATAAGGCATGTCTGTGATGCGATGTGATGTGATGCACTTCTGAGTCAAATGGACGAGACAATCCCTTGCATTAAGCTATTCCCAAATACCACTATCTCACCGAGATAGAGAGGTATCTGCTATTCAATACAACTCGGAAGTTCTTGGCATTGCAGCTCACTCCTAAGACTCATCTCGCCACAATAAACTCGATCCCAAACCCACTCGATAAAGTCCCAAGTATTGATGCTGTTTCACACTAAAGTCAATGTCCCAAGTAAAAATAAAATAAAAAAGGTCTCAAAGATGAAGCAGAAGTTAGAAAGTTGAAGTGTGACCTGATAGAGAAGAACGCCGATGCTATGACGCAACTGACAAGGCGCAACAAATGAGGGCTCGGCCAGACATTCACGATGGTAGACGTGTAAACGAGACATGCCACAAGACACACTGCAAGAACAGGTGCCTGTAATGAGCAAAGTATGCTGCAATGACACACTGTAACAAGGCGTGCTGCGAGGCATGCCAACTGGCCTGATAGCCAAGACCATCGTCGTCCGAGACCCAGTTTCCTTCGGATGTATGCCTTTTTTCCTTTTGTTGCCCGTCTTGAAACTGGCTCGAGAAAAGAGCCCACAAATTGCCGCCCATCCCTAGTATCCCAAATGCTTGGTCCGGTTTGGTCCCCATTACTTTCAAGAATGCCGTCTCTTGCGTAAACCTCGTGGTATCCATGCAGCCATGCTCGACGTAGGCTCCCTCGTGTTTCCATGTCAAATCGTAGGCCTTGCTCGTGATACCCATCGTCAGAAACAGGGGCTTCTCTCGTGTCGCTTCGTGATAATCCATATTCAGACCTGGACACCATCAATGACGATGCAGGCAATCCTCGCGCACTCACTTTCCACCAACATAATCATGCACACCAAACAGACTCGCCGCCTTGTCCTTGTCCATTAAACAATGCAGAAATAAAAAAGGATTCTCACTAAGCATCGCTAGCCTGCCCAACCATTCATATGAATAATCACCTTCACTCCGGGCCCAGCGTCGTGTACATCCCCATATCCTTTGCTCAATTCTGATCGTTGTCTTTCCGTTCCAAATGCTGATTGCGGTCGTTCCTCGTTCATCTTTGATTGCAAACCAGTCTCATCGTCGTTCTCAAATGCCGTCATCTAGTAATATCATGGCCGTCGGTTTCTAGTAAAACCGACAATGCCTTGGTCGTGTTCGTGTAAAAGTCGTCGCACTAGGCGGCTTCCTTCTTCGGCTTTCGTTTATTCCCAACTCTCCCATCCGTGTGCTCGTCGTCGGGATTCCACTCCTCGGGGTGAAAGTTGGGGTTGCAGTAGTGAGCTCGGTTCCAAATACTGTTCTTAAACGTGTTGGTCGTCACCTGATACGTCGATTCCGGGAAATTGTTCTTGCCCTCGTCGTAGTCGAGCTGAACAGGACTGAATCGGATGTGATAGCTTGAAGCGCCTCGCATGGGGAGCGAATTCTGAGGTCCTGGGCCAGGCGCAGGTAGCATCGCGGGACTTGGCGCAATCGCAGAACTTCCCGATATCGAGGCCGGCGGGGTTGGGGGCTGAGGAGATGCCATGATGGGTGGTGGCTGCGGTGGCGCTACTCTCGGTGTCGTAGCAGGCAAAGGTTCGGGGAAGGATGACATCCACGGGCTCTGTTGCACAGGCGAGAACTGTTCTGGCGCCGAACTGGCTGGAGGTGGTGCGAGCTGCGCAAGCCCTCCCATTGTGTTACTGAAGCCCGGGATGATAGACAGCGCATCAAAGTTCATGGTCGAATACTGTCCGAGATCCGCTTGTTCGGTCGTGATGTTAGTGTTGTGGGTGAAGCCGCTGACACGAAGCACCTGCATGGTGGGTGCTTTGTACAGGATGTCGTAGTGGTCGGGTCGGTAGAGCAGATAGATGATGGGACCGAGTGTGCTGGCGTCTTGCGTGTTAAGCTCATCGGGCACACGGTACTGGTTGACATGAGTACCTGCACTGCGGTCGAGGTAGGCAATCTCAAGTACAAAGTTGGCTGGTCTGAGGAGGACTTCGGCCAAGGCGGACATGCCAAGGTGCTCGATCTCGCGGTTAGGGATCTCGACGACTTGCCGGCAGTGAGCTTCAACACCACCTGCATCCGAAACGAAAGGATTGAACTTGGCAGCATTGAGCTTGAGGTAAGTCGCTGTAAGTAGGCGAAGGTAGTAAATGATGTTACTCGACACAACAGGGTCGTTCCACTTGGCTTGGATCAATGAGTGCGCATACTGAGGGTTGGCGACATTCTGAGCCACTTCGCGCAAAAAGTCAAACATCTCATCTGACCAGTCGTCGTAGAATGGATAGCCACCAACGGAGCCCAGCAAATGGTTCATGCTCATAAGACGTGCCACCTCGCCCTCGATCTTGGCCTGGTCCCCCGACTCAACGAGTTTCTCGAAGTAGCTGAAGCCAATTGCTATTGGCGAGAAAGTTAGCGCAAGTTCGACATGTCACAAGAGTTGCCGAGACATAGGCAGTAAGCAAGCAAGGTAACGTCAGGCATGCCAAACATGTTTCATAATAGGCGGAGAGAGTCGCGGGATGAGAAGCGGGGAGTTGTAGACATACCTCGCCATCCACAGTTGCCATCGCCTTGAATGGGGCGGAAGTGTGAGTAGGTTTGGGGGAGAGACTGGATCACACCATGTTAGCAACGAGCGACACCAACAAGAGTAAATAAAAACGTACGATTGTCTTTTCGACATAGACGGGATCGGCTTTGGCATACTCGTGGGTGATGATATCGCTCGAGACTTTGTTCCCTACTGCCAGACCCTGCGAGACCGGAGGTTAGCGACGGACGGACACCGTGAAGCAAGCAAGCAAATGACGCGCGAGCTAGAAGCGCCGGGGTGAAATGAATTGGGGTGCGATATACCTCAAGAACAGGCTGATAATCCTCTGCAGCAGCCTGCTGGGCGGCCATATCGTGTTGGCCTTGATCCTCCATCTTGAGCACGACAGGAGGTTGTGCAGCGTACTGCGTCTGCTGTAGAATGTCAAGCTGCTGCTGTTGATGACGGTGACTTTGCGGCGGTTGCGCTAGAGTTGGCGAGGAAGAAGAAGCTTTGTTGGAGGTGGAGTTTTGTGAAGAGGAATAGGGCGAGGATACGGATGGCGCGGTTGCAGTGGGAGAAGAAGAAGAGAGGAGTTGTTGCTGTCGAGGAATTTGTTGTTGCTGGACAAGACACGGTTGTTGCTGCTGTTGCTGTGTCTGCGATTGTAGTGCATGCGACTGGGGAAGTTGTGATGATGGAGCAGGCGGCGGCGGGTTGTTGTTGTAGAAGCCAGCACCTCCACCTCCAGCAGACACGGGAAAGCCAAAGTCCAGGTCTGAAGCTAGGCCATAGGACGCGAAGCTGGAGGAGGCGAAAGGTGTGGGTTGAGGCTGGAACATGCCTCTGAGGGAGAAGAGAGGGAGGGAGAGGAGGAGAGAAAGAGAAGGAGAGGAGGAGAGAGGGAAACAATAAAAATAGAAGGGTGAGTGAGTGAGCAACCAAGTTCAAAAATCAAGGCAGAGAGTGAGTGATTCAATGCGAGGTGATAAACGGACGGTGTTGGTAGGTAGATGAACGAACGAGAGAAAAGAGGTGCACTTTCAGCTAGAAAATTGAACCTCTCTTACTGGACTTGCTTGTCATTCAAAAAAGTCACACTCTCACACACACTCTCTCTCACTCATACCAGTATGAAAGACAGACAGACGGTTAATCAACTCAACTCATCACACTCAATCAAAAGAGAGGAACGGGATGGGGGGGAGATGGGAACGGGAGGAGAAGGATGGCGTTTTTAGGTAGTGCTAAAAGCTAACGAGACTGAGAGAGCAGAGGCAGAGCGTCTACTACCAGGCCATGGGCAGGCCCCAGGACCAGGACAGGGAATACCTAGAGCAAGGTACAGTACAGTATCCGTACCTTAGCAGAACGGACAAGCCACCCGTCGGATACTGATACATACCAAAAAAAAAAAAAGAAGTGGTCTGTTCCATCCAGAGTGCTCCCATGCCATGCCCCCCGGGTACCATCTCGCGCTGTCAAACGCCCTGTGGATCAGAAGACGGACACCGACGTACTCTTTCCCTTTCCCTTCCTCGGTAGCCCGTAGGTTACAGCACCGGTTCAAGAGAGAGCCTACGAGCCTGGGGGGTCACTGCAGGGATTGAGACAGGGGTTCAGGGCCAAGGGCTAGGGATTTAGGGACAATCCACGCGCGGGCGGGTTCGATTAGCCTAGCGTGAGCAACTGAGTGAGTGAGAATGAGCGGGCGGCACGTTCTAACGGGAACTGTACCCCTAGCTTAACACTTGGACTGTGAGTCTTTTCTGACGAGAGGGGCTTTTTTTTTTAGACGGCGGGGTTGGAGGTTTTTGCGGCACGGTTGAGATTAACGGTTTGATGAGATTGAGAAGTCGTTTGAGAGGGGGGAAAAGGAAAGACAGCGCTAAGAAATTAAATTCCCCGGGGAGTCTATTTGGCTTCGATGCAACCTGAACCTGGATAATTAATGCACGACGTACTCCGTAGACAGAAAGTATCATCAGAGGTTAGGTTTGTTGACAAGTGAGGTGAGGGCGGCTAGCAGAGTGTAGTGACGGGAATGGAGTTGCAGCCAAGCCAAGTTTTTAGTGTGGGTGATACAGAGGCGAGGCTAAGGTAGTTTCTTGTCTGTGGGAGGGTTGGACACAGCTAAGCTACTTGCTTGACTTGACTTGAGAGAGCCAAGACTCTTGTTGTAAGCACGATCAATGTGATACAAGAGGGGGTAGCAAATGTCAACCTAGGTAAGCTCAAGCTCAAGCTTGTGAGTACATGATCCTTTCACCTGAAGAGGCTAATCCATCCATGGTACGTCAGCTTCCTCATCATCCAGAACAAGCGGTATCAAAAGTCCTCAGTATCTGCTAGACGAGAGACCCTCGTGGCAGCACGATACACCAACACGCCGCACACTGAACCTGGGGCCTGGCCGTTATAAAAGATTAGTACGTTGCAGCACCAGTCTCCACCGCCAGCAGGGCCCTATTGGGTGTGCTCTTCACCAAAAAACTCCATGACGATCTCCCGCTGACGATGGCCCTGTCAACATCGTTCACAAGCAAGTTGTTTTTTTCGATGCGAAGCTGAAAATGAATTTGAGAATCGATGCGCCGTTGTGCGGCACGGGCATGCGAGTGAAATTTCCCACTGGTCTGGCTATAGCCATGACCGGCTAGAGCGCTTGTAAAAAAGCGATGGGTGAGATATAGCGTAGTGGAGGTAGAGAATCAAGATCGATTCGTGGTCGGGTGATTTGCTTTAGTTTCAACCGGGCGAGAGTAATCGTAGAGCAGCCAATGTAAGAAGCAGATAATGAATCCTTTATGAAAGGCGTTTATATAGAATTGTATTATGTCTGTCTGTCAGAGTGTGCATTATCATATGGCCAGGTACGAAAGATACAATGCCCAGACGATGCAAATGTGCCGCATCACTTGGCGTACCTGTCTGTGCCTCATTTATGGAACCTTCATTTATGGAAACACACTTACGAGTATCTAATCACATTCATCTCTGCGACATTTTAACTTTTACGATCTTCACATCAACGACCGTTTTTTTTCTCTCTCTCTCTCTTTTACTCATCCCGATCTAAATCGTGTGGGGAGCAAACGAGCAAGCCAATACAAACAAAGCAGCTAAGGAAAAGCCAAGCCCTGGAACACGATCCCGCTTCTCCCCGGAGAATGGAGAATGGGGTTCTGAAATATGACACGATCTTTCACTTTGCTTTTTGAGCTGTCAAACAGGCATTACTATGTACTGTAGTATTCACTGTACATTCTCAAACGCCAGCGGATAGACAACAGCAACACACATCGCTTGCGTAGATTGGTCGCGGAAGACGGGCCGTACGCGGAACGGGAACGGGAAGCTTAACGCGAGAAAGTCTCCGCGGAAAACAGTGTGTTTACGACAGCCAAAAAGTCAATCTTGAGCTGTTTTGTCGAATGGGGGAGGGAATATCTCATGCATGGAACTTGCTAACTGCAGAGCTTTTTTCCCAGATGGCTTAAGAAGAATGTCACTGTCTTTGTCAAAAGTGGCGATGGGACGAAGCTGCGTGTGCCTGAACCCCTGTTATTTTTTGGCTTTGGGGGTGGGTAGGTTGACTGTCGACTAACTGAACCACGGCCAATATCAATGACCGCTACAGCTACCTAGTGGTGATGAACGAGGAAGAACGAACTGAGCTACTGCCAGGTCCCTTTGTCTAGTACGTTAGATACCATCTGCCTCTACTACAGCTAGTCAATCAAAGGAAAGTCTGAAAGTCAAAACCCAGCCGACAAGTGCAATCAGAAATCTCCAAAATCTCTAGCGGTGATGGTGGGTGCGCACGGTCCTTGTGTAAATCGAAGCTATCAATTGGTTCGTGTAACACACACCCCAGAAACCAATCGTCGGGGCCAAACAGTGGTCGATGATTATGCAGCAGGCAAGCAGGCATGTGCTGGGGATCTTTGCTTGACCTTCTCGATGTGAACACGGCAATTGAAGCTGAAGATGACACATGTGTATAAGAGCAAGCTATGTACTGAGGTATCAATTAGGGAGGTATATATCTCGGTAGCATATGATAATGAATGAAATATCGGGTGTCGCTTCCGATGCGTGCTATCGTGACGCTAGCTCAGCGCGATCCAAATAAGCCACGATCTGACAGACCTGGACTCAAACCGTACAGTACAGTAGTCTAAATCCACATTCCACACTCCATCAAATCAAAAAGACTGAATAAAAAAAGCAATTCACAGAATCCTTCCCGTGTTTTGTTCTATTCAACACCGGGTCCACGGTCCTCACCCAGTATCCGCGCCTCCCTCCCGCCTCAAACACTCAGCACTTCACCTGTGAATCAGCGGCAAACAAACTACCTCAAGCAAACAGAAAGCAAACTTCCACCATTCAAATGTACATAAAATACCTCTCTGCACACGTCGCAAGGTCAACCGCCAAACGGCCCGCCCTATGTACCCTCCCGGCGCCGCTCCGTCGCCTTTGTTTATTCGGTCGGCATGTTCACTATCCCGTTGCCTGTGATATCTCCCTGCTCTGTGCGAGTTTTCCATCTCGTATTGCATCTCCCCCAATCTAGATATGTCCACCGTTGAATTCGGAAGGTTGGACACGTTCCGTTCTGCAGCTATCCGCGACCTACGATTCAGCATCATGACCCATACCTTTACTGCCCATGTGTGTCACTTACTGTACTTCCATGTGTTACACTCCCCCCCAACGGCAAAAGTAAGGAATTTCTAAAGCAAACAGTGAAATTCTCTGCGGGCCAAGACAATGATCAGCCGCATCCTGTGAAATGATAAGCCGCTTTACCCCTCGCAGCTCCCCCCAAGTCCCGTCCTGTGTAACCACTCGACGTTGCATCGCTTGTCTGATGATGGTCAGCGATCTTAGCTTGGTCCTTGTTTTTTAATTCGGTCGATGGCTGGTGCATCATAGACTAGGTAGCCTTGAAAAGTTTAGATCAGCGCAGCACGTTTACATATCTATGTCAAGACTAAAAATCAGGTGAGGCGAAAGGATACCTGCACAACTGCCGAACATCAGGCTGTTGGTCACCACTGAGACATCAGGCTACAGGGCATCTGACTATGAGGTCGTTTATTTATGTTTGAATAACATTACTCGTCACTCGTTTTTGCTACACGAGACATTGGGGGGGATCAAGTCCGAATACGGCGTCACTTCGGCCCTCGTCCCCTTCTGCACTTTCTTTCTCGTCATCTCTCTCTGAAACAACTGGTCCGTAGTCGATGCTGCTACCCGTCTGGTGCGACGAGGAACCACCGTTGCCAGTGGCCTCGTACTATGCGAGATCCCGTCGAAGCATCTCCAAACGCGGATGCACCCGCAGGAAAACTGCAACAGCATCTTACTTTTCTCGATCCAGAAAAACGACCTGGGGGGTTGAAACAGGAAACACTAAAAGAGGGTTTCCTGGTCTGCGGATATCCCCGGGGCTACGTTGATGACCATACTGTGAATTCATTCCGTGGCCGCTCTCTCAGGGCCAGGCTGCAGCCAGCTTCCCCTTCTTCCCGCGATGTTGAGTAGCCGCCCTATGCCCTCCCTTGCCCAATGGAATGCTTGACATGTCTACTTGCTCATCCGTTGCAGAATGCTCACTGTTGCGGAATCCATCTCCATCTCTGAAAATTGCACCAAACAGCTCCGCAATAGACGACGTGAGCCCCTCGAGAGCTGCAATGCGCTCGGTGTCTGCATCAGAGGTGATCTGCAGGAGACCCTCCTTTTGGTTGACTCGACCGTTGATCTTGCCATCAACGATCAAAAACCCCAGAATGTCTTGTACCTCGGGCTCGGAAATCTTGAGCTGCTTGGCGATCCAGGATAGCTTCATGCGTGTGTAAGGTGCGATGAGCTTTATAACACCCTTGGTTCGCATGTTTCGCGTGACTTCATCGATGTTCTCGGCAATGAATGGATCATCTAGGATGTCCTGGTTACGCTGCAGGACCTTTTCGTACGCGTGCACATCGTCCCGCTGGTAAGCGTCGACCAGATCCGTCATGGCGGAGATTCGCGGATCTGTCTTGTACGGCTTGGTCTCCTGCGAGTCGAAAGGGTTGATGTCGGACTTCATCAGCATTGTTGTCAAGAGTAGATACTTGAGAACCTGGATTCGCTGGAGAGAACCTGCTTCGTCGTAGTTACGGAACGATTCGAAAAAGTCGCTCTGCGCTTCCTTCCAGTTCTCTTCGCTCATATGCATCTTTCCACCACACTCTCTGATGATTCCCATGATTCTGGGATGTGGTACCGCGGATTTGACTTTGAGAGCTCTTTGATACAGGGCCTTGAGTTGCTTATTATTCTTGGTCTCTGCAAACATCTGGATCTCAAGTGCGTAAATCTCGAGTGAATATGTGCCCTTGCTAGGGTCGTCGGTACCATCTTCTTGCTGACAGGTCTTGTGGAGCTCTCGAAGCTTCTTTGCTACAGCGCCGTACTCCTTTCGGTCGAGAAGCAGCTTTGCCAGCTTGATGTTGGTCTTGAGCCATAGGCGCTCGTTGTTGGTGCTCTGGAAGCTCTGCAGCGTGAGAGAGTAGAATTGCTCCATACACTTCACCGCCTCTGGGCCATCTGCCCCCTTTTCGATGTAGTCGAGCATGTTGTTGATGGACTTTTCGGAGTAGTTGCGCGTGACGGCCGACTTGACGTAGGTGAGGAGTTCGGCGTAATGCTCAGCAGCCTATCGTTGTCAGCGATGTCCCTGTCCTTCCAGCAATAATCCCTACCTTGTCATATTGACCCAGCTTGAACTCGAGCTTTATGGCCTGCTTCACACCTTTGAAACCCCATTCTCCTTTCTCTTCTTCGAGTGGCGGAATGCCTAGGAATTCTGCGATCGCATCTTCGGGGTCTGAAAGCTTGAGCTGCTTGGCGTTGTAGTATTTGTTTTCGATATCGACGTCGGCGGTCTCCTCGTCGTCGTCCTCTTCGTACTCGAAGTCGTACCTGGGCGTAATTAGTGATGCACTGCGTATGCGCGGCTGATCTTGCGTACTGCTCCTCATCGGACTCCTGCATGAAATCCTCGTCGTCCGACATGGTGAAGGAGATGTGGTCAAGCGATCAAACAATATTATCTGTTAAAATTGAGACACAAAAAGGCTTATTGGGGTTGGGAGCTTGAGGGATGTCAGACAGAGTAATTATTGTGATGATGATGAATGATTGAATGTTGGATTGGAGGTCAAGTTCCAGAAGCTGGGGTGGAGCAGGCAACCGCGGGGCCGCTTATCGATAAGGTGGAGCTCCAGTGCAACTCTAAGGCTTGCATCGCAGCGAGATGCATGTGCACTTACTGAATACTTGACAATTACTTGCTCATGTATTGCAACGTCTAAAGTATTCTAGGCAACAAATGAAATATCACAATAAATATCACAAGATCGCACAACTCCAGACTCCCTTGTTGTCTTATGTATCCACCAAGCGCTAGGCTCAACCCTCGTGAGCCTGCGCAACACCAGAAGCTGGCAGCTTCACTATAAACAGCATTACAGCTGTCGCTATGGCCATAAGACTGGTTACCATGAATGGCAATCCCATCCACTGACCGCCCAACTCAAAACCGCGACCCAAGAGCCAGCTCATTGCGGGCGCAGTCAACCCCATGATGACTTCAATAAGAGAGATGGTAGTGTTCAAAGTCGCGATGGTATGCGGTTCAACCAGAGCGTTGATCAAGGCTCTGCTGAGCGCCACGAAAGAGTTGCCAATGCTGACGGTAATGAGAGACATAACAAACAGCCATGGGACTGAAGCAACGCCCATCAGCAAACATCCAGCTGCCATGATTGTAATGGTAATGCGCGCAAGGAGTAAATCTCTTGCAACGGGGCGTGATTTGTATCGACGACTCTTGTTGAGGAAGTCGGATGTCACGGGGAGAATTATGAGGTAGCATACGACTGTTGCTATGATGCCAATTGTTGAGATGTATGTTGCCTGTCGAAATGTTAGTGGACGAAACGCAGTGTCGATGAAGGGACTGACCTTGGACCACGACCAATCGAAGCGTTTACTAATGTACTGCAACAACACTCCCGCAAGCACAGTCCTAACAGGGAAGAAGAATGCAATGGCCAGCATGAGCATCATGATATTCTTGTCCGCAACGATAAACCGCCAAACATGCTGCATATCATTCTGAATGCTGAACCAAGCCTGTTTCAACACATTATGCTTCCTCAAAGAAACACCATGAAGCTGTTCATTCTCATGCTCTTCATTATGTCTCTTATCATCCTTGCGTCGAAGATGCATCGTCTCAGGGATGAGGAGAATGCACATTGTCCCAAAGACCATGAAGCCAAAGCCGATCCACATGGATAACCAGGGGTCGAATTGGAGGAGCCATGCGGAGATTGGATTGAAGATGACGTTGAAGATTAGGACTAGGGCGACGAGGCGGAAGAACATGTCTGTTCGTTCGGAGACGGGGACTACGTCGGCGACGATGGTGTAGACCATCGCAACGGCCATTTGACCTCCGCCACCGATGAGGAGGAAGATATCTCCGCCGAGGATAGCCCAGATGGAAAAGACGTTGGGGAATGATACTGAGATTGTGAGTGTGTGTTATTAAATGAGGCATGTGCACTTACGGACTAATAAGAGCCAAGCTGTTGAAAGACAACATCCGAGCATGGCTAGAAACAGAACAAGCCGTCTTCCATATTTATCAGCAACGATACCATATGGGAACTGCGTCAAGATTGCTAGCACATGTAAGCGAATATCCTTCAAGATCACTTCATTCACTTACGGACTCCCATCTCCAAGGCCTGGTCCCATCCCTGGACCATAGCCAACGTCTTCTGGACAGGGGTATCTTTGCAGCGATAGTCATCTGTATCGAATGCGCCGATTAAATGATCGGGATAGTGCTGTCGACAGATAATATCCTCGGTGATCTTTTTGGTCGGGGGGTTCATGATGAACTGGCTCACTTCGACCATGAGAAGAGCCAGCATGCCCATAGCCAAAGCGCGTCGTCTCAACGACCTGGACGGCTCATCATCTTCCTGCGTGCCACTTGGCAGCAAAGGCGACTGCTCCGTCGGCTCTTCATCCCTCTCAATCCCATGGTTGCTCTCAACATCCGTATCATAGACGTTATCGTCCGTGAGTCTCGCTTGCGCCGCCATGTTTCACGACGCGCTTGGTGTGGTTAAGGAGTGAATATCGCGACGCTCAAATCGGAGGCCACAACAGAATATTATAACATATTTGAAAAGGAATGACGATAAGGGAAGAGGAAACGCGCCATCACAGGATTCAAGTTTAGGTTGTCCCTGGAACTTTTGCGACAAATCGACGGGAGCTAATTGGTCTAGAGCGCGGTGACGTCGTCGCTGACCTGGAGAGATTACTCCGCCTTATCGTGGCGCTGGCCAATGAGATGATGGCCCTGAAACGAGTTGGCTTGATTGAGGCGGACACGCAAGCGACACCACGAGGTGCTTACGATTGTCGAGAGATTACGTTTGGTTTAAGCTTCTTTGATAGGAAGGTCTGAACTCAATTCGTAGTGATTATGGCCACGTCTTGTTGAATGTCGACGTATGTCCTA
Organism: Fusarium pseudoanthophilum; assembly: GCA_013395995.1. Taxonomy (NCBI): domain Eukaryota; kingdom Fungi; phylum Ascomycota; class Sordariomycetes; order Hypocreales; family Nectriaceae; genus Fusarium; species Fusarium pseudoanthophilum. Next base: position 15,469 of record JAAOAR010000457.1, on the reverse strand, counting down.
CGATTGCTTACTCTGCGTCAAAAATGTCAGTTGGATGAGAAATGCGGGACTCGGCCGAGGGTGTCCGGGGCCTTGGATCGGCGATCTGATGGCTTTACTGGGTCTCGGTCCGGAGCGGATCCCGTGGACACCGTGGACGGGTCCGACTTGGCCGGTAGCCCACTTGGTTCAGCCTGGTAAGGCGCCGTTGAGATCTAGTCCTTGGGGCAGTTTCTGTGACGTGAGGGATACTCCAGGTTTTGACTGTCCATGCATATGTGTAAATCTTGATCAGTAGGCGGTTGGATTCTGCATATTGGCCCTGGTCTGGCACTCGATCTCAGGATTCAACGCAAGTCGCGTAACCAAGGGAACGATGGTGAGAATGTCAGCTTTCACAGTGGCTGTACTTTGTAGCATGCCGGGCCATCATGTTGAACCAGGAGGTCGCATTACCATCCTACGTCGCAGAAAATGACCCTGGTCAGGGCGCTAACCACCTGCGATATCCACCGCCAGGAACTGGATGAAACTACTGCATACTCGACCTCACCGAACTACATGCAAGTTCCGTAGCCCGCCGATTAGCCTCGATTCGATGGCTGCCAAAGATCCAGAGTTCCAAGCTCAATGCCTTGATCTCATTCGCGGGATCAAAGCTGCCCACGAGAAGCAGAATGATCTTCTCGAGAAATTGGTGACGCTTATGGCTACACCAGTTGAACTGAAGCCAGCCCAGCAAAGCAAGGAGAAATGCCTTGAAGAGGTTGATGAAGCTCTTGTACAAGGGGATAAACTCAAGCTCGATGAAGGAGTGTCATCGGATGATCTCAGTGTTGCAGCGCAACAAGACACTAACTTGGCCAACATCCTTCGATACGCATCTCATTCTTACAAGAAAAGGCTTCAGCTCTTTGAGACTGATCAAGATGGTCCACAGCCATTCGTTCTCAGCTCTCAACTACCTTCCTCGCAATCTTCGTACACGCTACCCCAGCAGTTAGAGTACATTCCCCAACCCCCAGAAGATGGAGACGTCGTTGTCAACACCACTCAATCTTGGAACTACTGTGCGTATCCTCACTCATCACCAACATCCTAATTAACAATTCCCTTGAACAGGGTATCCACGCGATTGGGAGACACAATCCTCCAGAAATAAACCCATCAGCCCAGTACCAGACTTCATGCCGCCATGGCAACTTACCCGCGGAGAAAACGAAAAGTGGTATCACATCGACGACATAGACTTGGAGTTTCCCCTAACCGCACCAGATACGCTATCACCAGTGGTCGGAACATACTTCGAAGTTCCCTACTCTTTCTTCCCCGGACTACGGAATCTGAACATGGCTTATACGCGGCGTCAAGGGATCACGTATGGTGGTTCGGGCGACTACTTGATCGAGACTGCACTTACAGAAGCACATCGATACAAGATTCGTCAGTCTCTTGGGGAGTTTTACGCTGTGCCGCAGGATGGTAGACTTCCTTTGTCGTTTCATACGAGTGAACTCCGTATGCAGGTTCGCCATCGACGGACGCGGAATGATATCGACCGCAGTCTTAATAAGTATCTTGAACCTACGCGTGAGCTACTCAGTAAACTTCATTGGTTTACTATAATTGACCTCACTGCACCTGGAGGCTCTCAAAACGCGGTATATAGTCTGCGAACCAAGTCGTCACCGTTCCAGCATGACTCTCCGCCATCTCGTGTTGAGGGGCCGCCTTGCTGGGAGATGATCCAACCAGCGCTTCAAAGAGAGGGCAATGGATTTGTATCATACCCATCAGTCATACAAGACCACCCAACGCAGCCGATCCATCGCGAAGGACGATGGTGTCGCGTTATTCAGCTTGACGGCCTCGCAAACATCACCGCTGGTCTTATGGATGAGAAATGCACCCGGTATAACTCTATGACCGTCTGGAAGCTTCTCTTCCAAGATAACCAGCTTAATTCAAGCAAGGGTCGTGCATTTCGCGCCACGATAAATCAGCATCTCCTCTGCAGACCATCTGCAAAAGACCTGCACGGCTCCGAAAACGTCCCGTGGAGGTCCTTTCACATTTCGTGGTATCAGCTCTGTACTCAGCCTACTGATGCAGCTGTCAAGCAATCGACGTGGAACTATGGTCGTCTTTATGGAGAGAAGGGGCCGTATATCAAACAACAGGCTTTTACTTTGGGGTGTGCTTATCAAGAACTTCCCAGGTCTGATACTAAGCGTGACTCTTTCTGGACAGTCTTGATAATGAAACCGTCTGCTGCTGATTTTGATCCATATGATGTCCACAAAGTCCCGCGTCGAACATACCCGCCTCAGAGCGATGGTCGGCAATATCGCTCAGAAGATGTTATACTCGATGCTATTCGGACGAATTTACAAAAGGCAGCTAATGCATGGAGTCGAATGCAAGTAGCCCTCGACGCAATCGTCGATCACGATCCTCTATTTCTCGACCCCGTTCAGCACGACAATCTCTTATTCGACGACGACACTTTCTCAAGATCACGACAATACTTTTGGATCGTCAGTTGTCTTGAATCGTTTCTTATTCTTATCGATGACGCTATAGAGGAGTGGAGGAGATTTCGTGTAGATTGGCCTCATATGATCATGGAGATTGATCCAGCGGAGGAGTCACGGACGGGAGAAACACCAGAGGTCTTGACGCGAAGAGTTGTGGGCGAGATTGAAGCGCAGGTTGATAGACTAAGGATCATATCTGCTCGTTTCGAAGCAAGTCGTGACAAGACGAAAGCTCTCAGAGAAGGCGTACGTATCCCTCATTGCTACACTCTACATACTAACATATCTCGCAGCTCTTCAGCGCCAGTGGAGTAATCGAAAGTCGTGTCTCTACTCGTCTAGGCGAAAACGTCAAACTCCTCACATACGTCAGCATCTTCTACCTCCCACTAAGTTTCTGCGTCGCCCTCTGGAGTATAAACGAAGACTATCCCCGACCAATGCTAGCATTAACAGCAGTTCTCGTCGCAGCTGTGACGTTCATCGTCGTCGCCAACATGAGAAACATGGCTGCTGTATGCGCTATCGCATATCGCGGTCTTAAGAGACGAATTGTGAGACGGATGCGTGGGAGTGAGGATGAGAAGTGGGTTAAGAGAGCAACGGCTTTTGAGAGCTATAGACCCGAAAGGATGGAGGTTGAACCGTCGGAGTGGTATATCTTGTACTTCTTCATATACTCCATATTTAGCCGGGTAGGTTCATGGATGAAGAAGCAGAGACGGAAAGTGAGGAATTTGTTTAGTTCGTCGGAGAGAGAGGCAAGTCCTGTTAAGCAGAGTCCAGCGGTAGGAAGTGAGCCGTGGGCAACTCCAAGTTCGTGGTGAGGCAATAAACCTTGGGACATCGATCCTAAGACTTGCGTAAAGTTGGCAAATCTTACGTTAGGTTATTCCTAGAACTTAGTCTAATCAACACCGGAGGTTTTGCTACTCTGCAGGGGCTCTCTCCGTGTCCGTAGGACGTCAAGGTCTTTCTGGAAAAGGTTTTCCTTTATCCTTGTTTCATGTCGTCAACATAGCCTCGAAGGAGTGAGATGCACTGCCTTTCCATGGTTCGTTTCCAAGGATCAACTGCGATCGGCTTATGCAAATCCTTCGGAGCAGCCTTGTTTGGTCAATTAAAGAATCTCGACTTTAAGGATTTCTTTGGTTTTGTCTTGAACAACGCCACGACATTGCAACCATGACTCCAAGTCAGAATACCTCGCAAGGCTAATTCCTAGATCACCGTTGGTAGAACATTAGCGCTATCTTTATTTTAGAAGCTTCTGTTTCAGTCTTGAAAGCTTCCAACGATGGATTCTTCATCTCAATACAATACGCGGGACTTCGGACTCTCCCGCTCAGCCCAGCCCCCAAACCCCATCCAGTGATCATCATCACGATCTACCAATCACACAAACCTCACAGCGAGCAAGCTCATCGTCACCGTTACATCCCCCCAATCTCAGGAGTATTTTTCGCCCTACGACCCCTGTCAGAATGTAAGCTCGTGGGTCTTCCCGCTCCTGAGCTTAATTTCCTCGGCAAGGTATCTGATCCTCGAGGCCCATCGAGCCTATCACACGCAACTCGTCATCTTAGCAACGACGTATATGGTTCAATCATGTTTGATCCTATGATCATGCAGGAGAATTGGAAATGCTTAAAAATACCTGGAAAGGAGGATATATAAGGCCGATAGATCAGCTTGGAATAGTATCTTCATCCAGATATCATCACTCATCATGTCTTCCACAAAGTCCCTCCTCGCTTCTATCCTCGCCATCGCTCCTTTGGCTCTGGCTCAAGATCCATCATGCGATTGCTACGTTACCAAGGGCGATAGTCCCCAGTACTACACAAGCCACTCCTTCTTTGACTTCCGTTCCCTTTCTCAATACGCTGGTGTTCCTCCTCTCATCGACACAATCCAAGGCAATGCCGACGCAGACTTTTCCTCAGATTTCTTTAACTGGGAGTCTGAATTTGCTCAAACCTGGGGTCCTCAGAAATGGAACAACGGAAACGAAGAGTTTCCTATGCAGAACACTTACAACAATCTGTACATTGAGGAGAATAACGATGTCTCTCCTGCGAGTGATACGTGGTTGACGATGAGAACCGCTCGTCACAATGGCTTCCAAACTGCCTCTGAGTTCGAATCCCTTGAGAAGCATCAATACGTCTCGTTGAGAATGTACGCTCGTACCAAGGGTTCACCCGGTGCCTGCACAGCAATGTTCACCTATCTCAACGGCGGCTCCCTCGCCCTCGTCCAAGAAGCAGACATCGAAGTCCTCACCAAAGACGATCCCACAATCATCCACTACACAAACCAACCCTCCTACACCGACGAGGGCGGCGAAGTCGAGGGCGCTCATCTAGCCGCCACACTCCCGGACGGTCTCAAGTGGTCAGACTGGGCAAAGCATACTATTGACTGGACACCTGATGCTACGATCTGGAAGGTCGATGATAAAGAGACCTGGCGTAATGCGTTCCAGGTTCCTAGAGATCCGGCGCAGTTGAGCTTTAATGCCTGGAGTAATGGGGATACGTGGACGGGTACTATTCCGGAGGGTGGTGCGGCGTATCAGCAGATTCAGTGGATTGAGGTTTTGCATGGGCGTACGGAGGAGGGTTCTTGTAACAGGGTTTGTAGTGTTGATGAGGGTGAGGCTGGAAAGGCTGTGCCTGTTTAGAAGACGGCATGCTTTCTGGTGATCCTACATCAACTTTTCCTGTACATAATTGAGCACAATAGAGAGTTCGTGTTATCAGTCCATCGACATACTCATTCGAATCATAACTTTTCGTTCTATAGTCTTTCAGCCGTTGATCATCTACAGCTTAAACCTCTGCGCCAACAAAATCCCCTCCGCCAAAGTCCCAACCCTGGCATCAATCGCACAGCCCTCCTTCTCCCACGTCTCACACATCCCCCACAAATCCGTCAACTTCACCGTAAAAACCTCAATAAACTCGCCCTCCTCCAACTCCGGCTTCAAGTCTTTATTCGCGGGTAAGTCCATATCAACGCTGACATGCACCATCTTCAAGTTCGTGTTGCAAAACCCCGGATCATTAAACATCATGGGCGACGTCTCAGTGGCCACGCCGACGTAGCCCGTCTCCTCGCGGAGTTCGCGGATGGCGCATTCTTCGGGTGTCTCGCCCTCGTCGATCAGCCCGGCTGGTACTTCGATCGTGACGGCGTCGATGGGAGGGCGGTATTGTTTCTGGAGGATTAGTTCGGGGCCCGTGGGGAGGGGCAGGATGGCTACGATGCCGACGCCGTCGATGTCGGCGGTCTTGGGGCGTGTGAGACGCTCGGCCGATTCCCAGGTTCGGGGTGTCCCTGTTGGATCACGGTATGTGATTCTGAATATTCATGTTAGAGGTGAAAGGCGAGAGGCGAGTGAGCGTACTTGGAGAGTTTGATCCAGCGAGCTTCCTCTTTAGACTGAGATTGTTAGCGGATGTTGGTGAATTTGAGGATGAATACTTACGAGGGGCTCGGTAGAAGTCACTTTTGCATTGAAAACAGACATTTTGAGTGAGTTGGAGAGAGAACTTTTGTCTGTTTGTTTTGTTGTGTTTTGAGAAGTTGTGATGAGTTAGCTAGAGGAAGAAAGAAACTCGAGACCTTAGTCCCAAATGATAAAAAGACTCGAGTAATGTTTATAAACCTGGGATATCTTTATCAAATTTAGGATATCTTTTGTCAAGTTTATTTTATTACTTTATATTCAGGTCTGGCATTTTCTTGCTCCCCAAGGCCACCGCCCTGCCGAAGTCGGTGAGAAGATGTGCAACGTCACACAAACTACCTACCCTGAAGCTACTCAAATCATGCGATGAATCACCAATTGCATGTCTATCGCTAGGGATCGAACTTTAAATGATGAATGTACTCGTTCTTATTGGTCTTTCTTTGCTATCGTAGTGATTAAGGGTAGGTTTTAGTTGAAAATCAGTGAACTCATCAGCGATTGAAGGGACCTCAAACATGAATTTGTCATAAACCCGCGACCGGGTTTTCAGCTTCATGCACTGTTGTCTCCGAGGATGCATGTCTCAGTTGGACTCAATGCTTCTTTCGATTATTGGATATTTATCCTTATCCAGCCTATGAACTGCTCAATAGCGACAGCCTCAACGCATTCTATCTCGCATGCTTTGGAGTCGGTGACAGCCTCACCCAAGACATCCATGGCGATATCTCTACAACTTCCCCTCCTCCTTTAACCCCCTCCAAAGAGCCAAAGCAGCCAAACACTTTGCATCCCTCGCCCCCTCCCTCCAAGCATCCTTCATCGGAACAACCTTCAACGTGATCTTCTCCCCATGCTCCCTCAACCCCGTCAACCGTCCACTCCACTCCTGAATCTTCTCCCTCTCAATCCTCATCTCATAGCTGAATATCGTAATATACTCATCACAACCCCCCGCGCTAGGAAACATACCCCTCGCAATATCTTCACCATCCTCAGCAGTAGCAAGTTCACTCAAATTCGTAAGCTCTTCTTCTTTTATCGTGACGCCGAGCTCTTCCTTGATCTCCTGCGCTGCTGCGCCGGCGAAACTGCCCGCGTCGTCGACCATGCCCGCTGGTAGTTCGGTGAAGCTGAGGCTGCCGGCGGGAACGCGGGGTTGTACTGTGAGAACGACGTAGCGCTCTGAGGATGAGGGGGGGACGTCGGAGGGGATGAGCATGAAGAGCATTGCTACGCTGGGACCGCGGAGGAGCGCGGCTGCTGGGAGGGTTTCGCCGGAGTCGTTGGAGACTGTTGCTGTGAGTTTTATGAAGCCGATGCGTTTGGCGCCGAAGAGATCGTAGGATTGGATTGTGACTGAGCGGAGAGCGTAGGGGTCTTTGTGGAAGGGGTGAGATTCATCGGATTGAAGACGGAGTGAGTTTGTGAGTGTGTCGACCCATTTCTGAGAGCATTAGCAAGTTGAAGGAACCTGGGTTGAGAAAACTCACGGTAAATGGTTTAAATGAACTGAGTTGCTCTTCTGTGAGGCCCTTGGGAAGACTGAGAGGGATGTCATGACTCTTGAGTGTCGTAGACATTGTGCGCGTGAAGTGGTGAAGTGATGGGTTTTGGTGAACGAGACAGGTTGCTGAGAGTAAAAATCTTGGATTTCTGCAGACGTTGGCAATGGATCTCATTTCTCGTGCCTAAAATTGGAGACAGCTTGGGATTGGTGGGAGTCTATTGAAGATTAGGTTGAGATGATGTTTGTGGGAGTGTTGAGTGAGTGAATGACGTAGAGCGCTGCCCCGCGATCATGACATGAGGCTGAAACACTAAAGAGCTGAACTGAGTACATTCACATACGAGAGGACAGCCTGTCACTTCGCAAAGGTCAGGTATTACGCAGTAGGTATACTCGTTGATTCATTTCCCATTTGTAAGGCTGCAACTAAAGCGACTAATCATAACTCATACCATACCTCATTTCCAGGTATCCGACCTCTCAAACAGCCCAGTAAACATCAATCTTGACCTTCTCAATATGATTAACCCACCCTCCAAACCTCGCCTTCGCCCAAACCGTAACAACATCTCCCATCTTCAAATCCCTCACAAACCACCCATCACCCGTCTCCTCGCCCCGTCCCTCCTCAGCCTTCATCCTGACAGCAGCCTCAGAGTCAGGCTTGACATCGTCGTCCCACGCCCACGTAATCACATGGTCTTGCCAGGCGCGGTGCGCTGTCTTGTTGCGGACGATGGTCCATTTCTCTTGGTGGGCGAGAGGGTGCGAGTATGCGAACTTGTCGCTGCCTTTGGGGACGATGGAGGGGTAGAGAGGGCGGAGGGCGCAGACGGGGAGGGGTGATGCGACGGAGGATGCTGATTTGAAGCGCACGTCGTATGTGCAGTTTGGATCGCCTAGAAAGTCAGTATTGTGTTTCATGGAAGAGTCTTGGGACTTACAGGTTTGCTCGGCGTCAAACTTCTCTAGACCAGCTTCGAACCATGTCCAGGCTCCGTTGTACGTATGTCGATTGTCAGGCTCACCACCCCACCCTTGATCCTTACTCCGTATCGTAAAGACCACCTTTCTCACAGGATGGAGCAGTTTAGGGGTAGGATAATCAGCCAGCTTAGCAAAATACGAAGCATCATGCTCCGTCTTCAAAGGCGCGGGCTTGGCCTCATTCATATCATACGCCAACACTTCAGCCAGCGCTTTCTTGCCCTGAATCCCCGTCAGACCCACAGGAAACGATCGAAGCTATAAATACCGTGTCAGTCTAGTGATTTAGTTAAATGAGGGCCGACTTACAAGAAATTTGTTCTCAGAGGGACTTTGACCGTTGACGCGGAGAGGACTTGAGTGCTCAGCGATGTAATCAACCTCATTACTCGAATGCGCCCAATACTCCGCAAAGTCAAAGATAACATCAACAACACCCGGCGGAAGCTTCCTCCCCTTTGTGAGCATGATTCTCGTAATAACCACATCAACTGGCGTCAAGTCGCCCGAAGAAGAAGAGGTGCTCGTCTCATTGTCATTCGAACTGCCAAGTAGCATAGTTCGTAGGCCGTCGATTACGTTCTGGGGAATGCTCTGCGCCATGATGAGGTAGGCGATGATGAAGTAGAAAATGTAGATCAGCATAAAATTTAGGAGGGTAGAAGTGAAGTTTGTAGTGTTTTTGGTGTAAGAAAAGACAGGGTTTTTTGTAAATGTATACACGCACGGCGAAAGGTGACGCGTTTGGGGCTTGTTCTAGAGAGGCAGCAGCTTATCACCTACAGCTGCGGCGTTGAATTGACGTCAGAAGATTGCACACGTGCCTCGAGGGGTCACAGAAAAAGCGTGATCTGTCTACACTTGGACTTGTGATGAGTTTGACTTTAAACTCAAGCTAAGCCTTATGACGGGATCTTGAGATTTATGATAATTGCATTAGAAACTATCTATTCTAAGCTCTGTAAGCTATAGGTCGTAGCTGGCGATAGTTCCCTCTTACACTGGGCTCTTCTATCTTATCTCATCCTCATATCTTATCGCACGTGCAATGGCATCATCCCGACCCGGCCTCCAATCCCGTCCCCCGCGCATCGGAGCTCCATCAATTTCGCCGTCCAAGAATCCTCGATTACAAACATGAAGCTCAACTCCCCCCAAGCGACGACAATTCCTCTCCCCCTCCCTCACACTCACATCCCACCATGAGGTCCTCAAGATCTCTCGTGCGCTCAACTCGCCAACTCCAAACATCCCTCAGACTCATCCGCCCAACATGTCTCGCCCCGAGGGTCCGAGATCTTCACTCCGCCGCGCCCCGGAAGTCGGGCGTCGCATCTAACCCAGCAATGTCCTTCCCATGCCTCGACGCCCTCGAATCCCGTTCTGCCCGCTTAACCGACGACGACACCGAGCCCTCGTACACCTCAGGCGCTACGCAGAATTATCTCTGCAAAGAACCCTTTATGCTAGACTGGGGCGGCGTGCTTCCCGAGTTCAACATTGCGTACGAGACGTGGGGTGAGCTCAACGCTGATAAATCAAACGCTATTCTTCTACACACTGGTCTGTCCGCTTCGTCGCATGCCCACTCTACAGAGGCGAATACAAAGCCTGGCTGGTGGGAGAAGTTCATTGGGCCGGGAGGACCGCTTGATACGAATAAGTACCACGTTATCTGCACGAATGTCATCGGCGGCTGCAATGGTTCTACGGGACCGAGTAGTGTCGATCCAGGAAATGGAGAGCGCTACGCAACGCATTTCCCCATCTTGACGATGGACGATATGGTCCGCGCCCAATTCCGTCTTCTCGACCATCTCGGCATCGACAAACTCTACGCCTCCGTCGGTTCATCAATGGGCGGAATGCAATCCCTCGCCGCTGGCGTTCTCTTCCCCTCGCGCGTAGGCCGCATCGTCTCCATCAGCGGCTGCGCACGCTCTCACCCGTACAGCATCGCCATGCGCCATACGCAGCGCCAAGTCCTCATGATGGATCCAAACTGGAATCGCGGTTTCTACTATGGTAAAGTTCCTCCTCATGCAGGTATGAAGCTTGCGCGTGAGATTGCAACGGTTACGTATCGTTCTGGACCGGAGTGGGAGCAGCGCTTTGGTCGGCGTCGGGCAGACTCGAGTAAACCGCCTGCGCTGTGTCCTGATTTCCTCATTGAGACGTATCTTGACCATGCGGGTGAGAAGTGGTGCTTGAACTATGATCCCAACAGTCTGCTATACGTCAGCAAGGCTATGGATCTTTTCGATTTGGGTATTGAGCATCAGCGTGCAACTCGTGCTCGTCGTCAAGAACGTGAGAAGAATCTTGCTTCAGGGGAAGCTTCGCCCCTTTCTTCTGATGCATGCAGTCTTACTCTGCCCAACAAGCCTTATGAGGAGCAGCCCGGCTCTCACCCCAATACCTCAGACGCAACTGTCGTGCCAGGCTCACGACCCCCTGAGGATCTGATCCACGGTCTCGCACCGCTACGTGATACCCCTACGCTGGTTATGGGCGTCGCAAGTGATATCCTATTCCCAGCATGGCAACAGCGTGAGGTAGCTGAAGCAGTCCGTCTAGCTGGAAACAGGAACGTAACACACGTGGAGTTGAGCGAGGAGATGAGCATGTTTGGCCATGACACATTCCTTCTGGATCTCAAGTACATCGGCAACAACCTCCGCATGTTCCTCGGCTAGTACATGTATTATATAGCAATGTAAAATTGGCGCCAGTCTTGGGTTTTCAATGTTAAAAGCACATCGCATTTTTCATCACGCTTTAAGCACACTTCGGGTAGTCATGTAAGATCCAGGCTCAAGGCACCGGATGTTGTATTCCTTAGACATTATCCACTAATCATGTCCCGATGATAATGATGATGACTATATACAAAGAAAAGAAAAGAACTCAAAAGAACGCAGCGAGGGACGGGGGTATGTGATAGATCTATAAGCGAAAGACGCCATATCCAAAAAAGATGTGATAGAAGAAAATAGGGGGAATAAGCAACAGCTAAACAAGAAAAGAAAAAGTCATGAGGGTCTTTTTGCCTCTTTTTTGAAAATCCAACTCGCTGAGATATAAAAAGCTGCAGATATAAAGATGATTCGCTTTGATATATATAAATCCATTTAGATAAAGCCAGGGTTGAACGCATCTACCACAGGATTAGGAGTTCTGACCCTCGTGGGCTCTGCTCCTGCGGCCAGCGATGGAGGAACAGTGATTGGCGAAGGACGAGGAGGCGCCCTCTTCGCCTCGACGCGAGTCCTGCTGCGGTCTCTGTCCCTCGGGGGCACAAAGTCCGCCATCACAGGTGAGATGAGCGGACGAGCTTGATTCTGCTCGTGTCGCTCGTAGTTCCCATCAGACATCATGTCAAAAGTCCGCGCGAGGTTTTCACTCGAGCTGGAGATTGACTTTTGTAGCGATGGGAAGGATGGTGAGGGTAGACTTGGCGGTGTGTCTGAGATGGGCGATGAGGCGTATTGTGCCAGACGTGGGCTTAGAGAGTCGTCGGTGGCTTGTGTGGGCGATCGAGCGAATTGTGTGCGGAAAGGTGAGAGGGCAGCTGGGATAGCAGACTTGTGCGCTTCGGCGCGGTCAAAGTCGTTCCAGTTTGGTGTACCCGGTTGGTTCAAGACTTCATCCAGTTGTGAGTCGGCCACGGGTGACTCTGTGCTTCTGGGCGGAGGATACATGGGAGGTTGGCGGCGCTGTTTTCTTGGCTCCAGGCCAAAGGGCCTTTCGGGACTTTGCATCTCGGGAGGTTGAGGCCTGCGACCTCGAGGGAGACCCTTTTGAACGGGGAATTCACCTTCCATGGGGCTTTGTTGGGAGAAAGGGCTGGCTGTTCGTGGTGGTTCAGGAAGACGCTCAGCACGGACAAAACCGCTCTCATCAAAGCCTGGGCCAACGGCACTTCGAGGTCCGGGTCCAACCATGGGAATGGTAGCCGAGCGATCGACTAGAGGAGCTGGAACGCGGAGAGGTCGGCCAAGTCGTGGTTCGGAGTCGGTTCGGGCACGGAGGCCACGAGGTGGAGGTTCGAGAGGTCGGTTCATGTAACCTGGGCTCACACTTGCTGCTGTATCAGGAGTGTTACTCCTACTCCTGTTACCAGGATTCAAGCGAGGTGGTGGTACAGGCGGAAGAGGAGCGGTAGGTGACCGGTACGGCGAGGGGAGTGGTTTCGTAGGTGGAGAAGAGTCAGGAGGTTGATAGGCCTTGTACTGCTTTGTCGGATACTGAGGAGATGGCTGGAGGGTTTGCATGAGTGGTCGGGGAGGAGATCGAGGGAAATGAGGTTCTAGCATTGGCGGAGATGGTGATCGGCCTGGGAAGTTGGAGAGAATCGGCGATGGGCCTGGAGAGTTCTGCTGAGGAGGTTGAGAAAGAGGCGAAGGTTGAGGAGAGCGCGAGGGCGAGACAGGTCGAATGGACTGAAGAGGCTCCGAGAGTTGGCCGGGCTGGAGGATCTTGGGAGGCTGTTGAGACGGCTTTGCCTGCTGAGAAGGCTGAGGTGTCTGTATACGCGGCGTCTCCTCTGCCGCTGCGGATGCCAACGACGATACCAACGAGAGAGGAGACATGGCATCACTCGCAGTTCGAGCTCGTGTCAATGCCGTATCAATCATGCTTAGACTTGGACTCGACTGCATGGTCCTCAAAGGACTAGCCGTTCTCGCCGTTCCGAGTACCCTGGGCTTCACATTCGTGTCCGTAGGGCTCACTCCACCCTCAGTCGAAGTTTCCAAGCTCTTACTCCCAATGCTTCCCTTTCTAACAGTCTCACCAAAGTCGAACCCAGCAAAATTCCCAGCAAGCCCCTCAACCATTGGCTTGTGATTCTCACGCGTCTCCATGTCCATGGTAAAGCTCTGCCGTCTAGGCGTATGAAAGGTAAAAGTGTCGCGCTTGGCCGTCACATTGCGAATAACAGGAGGCTGCGGCTCCCAGACATCGTCGCTTCTAGCAACCGATACAGCTGGGCTCGGGAGAGACATTGGACCTGCAGTGCTGGGGTTCCGAAGACTAGGCGCGGCGGGCACGTTCTGACGACTGCTCGAGGGGCGCGGGTCCGGAGAGAAGGATCGCTCAGCGTTGACGATCGAGGGTGGAGGAGATGGATATCCATTGTTAGCCGTAGGAATAGGGCTTTTGTTTCTGATTTCCTTAATCTCGTTTCCGAGATTGAACTCGAAGGGTTCTGTATGAGTACCCCTTGGTTCATCCTGGGGCGTCGGCGGTATACTGCTGACAGAGTCTTTGCCGAAGTGAATGTTGAAGGGATTCTCGGGCTCCTTTGTCGAGATGGCCGTGCCTGGACGAGTAGGTGAACCAGGTCTTGCGCCCGGCGCAACGAGGCTCGTGGAACTACCATTGCCGAAGCGTGTGTTGAGCATTATGTCTGACGAGTGAAACCGCGGATTTCCCATTCCTGGTGCGCGCGGTGCTCCTAGATCAACCATGGAGGAGGCACCTCCAGCGCCGTTCATATAAGGGGCTTTCCATTGCGTTGGTGGGTCGAGATGAGAGCTGGAGGTACCAGGGCGAGCGAGATTTGGACGGGAGAAGTTACTCTGTCGGCGGAGGTCTTTGGGGGTTGACGAGACAGGTTCTTCATTGCGGTGTAAATGTTGTATTTGTTTCGAAGCTAGCTTCTTGTCCCTGGCAAATATCAGCGAAGCTGTAATATGATAGATTGTAAAGAAAGGAGGCTTACTGTGACTTTTTCCTATCGCCTCCAAGCTTGAGGCCAAAGAACGAAACCATCTCGAAGAGAGAAGAGAAAGAGGAGAGAAAAAAGAGACCTGAGGAATTATATCATGAGCATGTGACGGTAAAGACTGAATTGGAACGTAAGTAGTTAGGAATGACGATGATGCAGAGACAGAGTCAGAGACAGAGACATTGGCCTGGTCTGTCTCTTCTGTGCATATTTCTAGAAGAACGAGACCGTTGCCGAGAAGAACGGGAAGAAGAAGCCTGGGCTGCAGCGCTTACCGTAAAGTACCTAAAGGGTCCCCACAGCCCACAACCTAGGGGGGTAAAGTGCTAAAAAGGGCCCAGGTCCAGGGGGGGCACGAGGCGCAAAGGGACCAGAGTGGATTAATTTAACAAGACAGCCACTAACTGAAGGAATATCCAATTTTAGATAGAACAAGACTCTGTAGTACAGAACGAAAGAGAATGGAAAAAAGAAGGCCGTAATTAGAAAATATACATCTCTGTGTAAATAATATACAAATACCTACTTTATTATAGCTAGATACTAAAGTCAGATTTCCCTACTAAAAAGTAATCTAATTATCTATTTACCTTTATTACTATCTCTATTTAATATTATTAAAGGAAAACACTTACAATTTATACAGTTAATTAAAGCTATTATAACCTTTAAATATAGCAATTTTTAATATATAATAGAAAGTATCTATAGTACTATTTATTTATTATAAGGTAAAGCTAAGACTATACTTTATATAGCTATAAAGGAATCTAGTTATAGTTTTATAATATAGTAAACTTGCCTAAAAAGACTGCTATATTATTATATTAAAAGTAGAGTTTTTATTAATTAGTTAATTAAAGGTATTTATAAGTCTAAAAAGTATAAAGGTATTACTAACTTAGTAAATAACTGCCTATTTTATATTATAATAAAGTAATTATTAAGTAGAATTTAGTAAATTAAAAGTATTTAGTTAGACTTAGTAAATTCTTATAATTATACCTTAAATAATTTAATTTTATTCCTTAAATATTAAAAAGAAGCTATTATAAAGTACTATAAGTCTATTATTAATAACTAGAATTCTAAAGTTATACTTTATTAAATTATAATAAAATTATAAATTAGGTAAGATCTAAAAGTCTAGTTAGCTACTTAATATAATATTAATAATCTCCTTTACTAATACTAATTAAAAGAGCTTATAGGCTATATATTAATTTAATAGCTTTATAACTAGCTAA